>JAREYC010000017.1:37500-40000 GCA_030015325.1 Cryptoblepharus egeriae | reverse complement strand
CACGAGCTCGCCATGGGCACGGAGGCTCCGAGACCCCGGTCTACCCCCTGGTCGCTACGGGGAAACCGGAGCCCGCTCCGCCCACGAGGAGAGGAAGCGCGGCGCCCGGTCTGCCCTCGGAAACGGCCGGACCCGCCCGTCGTAAGAACGGGGAAGGACGGGCCCCGGGTCTACCCGTGACGCGTACTCCGCCCCGCCTACGGGCGGGCGGGCGGGCCGTAACCGGCTCGAGTTCCGAAAGCCTCCGGCGACGTCGCGGGCGAGGTCGGTACGGGCCGCACCCGTACGGGGGTGGCGGGGGGGGGAGCGCGACGCTCCGCCCGTAAAAGGCGCGAGAAGTCTTCGGGCCCGTGAGCGATCCTCTTCCCGGGGTCAGAACGGGAAAGCGAGAGGCCGTCACAGGCTCCGCACGTGAGAAGTCCCCGTCCCGGGGAGGGGGGCGCGGCGGCGCGACGACGACGCCGTACCCGAAACGAGCACGGGCGGGCGCCAGACTCGACCCGGGCGAGACGGGTGCGGGTCTGTACAAACGGGTCTGTGAGCGGCCGTGTCGGCCTACCCGAGGCGCGCACAGGCAGGCGGGAGCCACGGGGCCCGGGCAAGACATCCGCAGGCTTTACCCGTAAGGAGATGGGGGGGGGGAGGAGGAGGAGGAGACGGGATGCCAATCCCTAACCGAGATGAGCTCAGGCGGGGGAGAGATGCTTTACCCAGGAGTAGTACAGGCGGGCGGACGGAGGTCTTCCGTCCCTGACGATCTGAGGAACAGGGGACTGGCGCCCTGGAGTTCCCGTTATAAACCTAGGGAAAGGGAGTCCAGGTCTACCCGTAACAAATACAGGTATACCCGTCAGAAGACGGGAAGGTCGGCGCGCCGCCCCCCCCCCCCCCGGTCTACCCCGAGAGATGGAAGCGGGTTCCCCGGTCTGCCCGTGGGAAGCAAAGGAGGTGAGCGTCCACGGTCTACCCACAAGAAGGACGCGGTTCCCCAGTTGTACCCACAGTTGTACCCCGGTTGTCGAGGCTCCCCTGGTGTAGCCGCTGGAGCAGCATGGGGGTCAGCCTCCTTGGTCTTCCCGTTTCAAATCAATCAATCAATCGATCGATCAAAGAAGCACGCGCCTCAGGATCCCCCGGCGCACCCGTGGCACGCGCAGGCCGGTCCGCGGGGAACGGCCGCACGAGTTCCGCTTCCAGGGAACCTTCCCCCGGCTGTCGCCTTCATGCAGGGGGCCCGGGTGTATCCGTCAGAAGCAGGACTCCCCCGGTCTGCCCGTTGGAAGTACAGTTCCAGTACGCTAAAGCCGTTCTGCCCTTAGGCTGCAATGGAAGTCTGCCTCCCCGGCTGCTCGCAGGAGCAGCATGGGGATAGGCCTCCCGGGTCCACCTGTTTAAAAAAAAAAAAAAAAAAAAAAAAAGGGGGGGGGGGAGAAAAGGAAGGTGCCCGACGAGGTGTCACGCTTCCCTTGTCTTCCCGTAAGAGGCGCAGGCAGGGAAGGCTGCTTCCCTGGCCTACTCGCAGGCGCAGCCTGGTTCTCCCTGGTCCACCCGTAGGAAAGCAGCGGAGGTCGGACCCCCCGGTCTACCCGCGACAGGCGCACCGTTCGACTGGTATACACCCGAGAGGCCGCGAAGGCCGGCGTGCCTGGTTTACCCGCTAAAAAAGAAAGAAAGAAAGAAACAAAACAACAACAAAACACCCACAAAAACAAACAAAAAAAAAGGGGCGGGGGGGGGGAGAGAAAAGGGTGCCCCCGCGCGGTGTCAGGCTTCTTCTTGCGTTCCCGTAAGGTGCGCAGGCGTTGGACGCCCCTGGTGTCCCCGTGGGACCGTGACGCGCGTCAGGATTTTCCTAGTCTACCCACCGTGGGCCCGGGAAGCCACCCGGGGGCGGGGCGGAGGGGGGGGGCGCGCTTCCGCACCAGCCCCGCCCGCAGGGAAGGTTTCCCGGAGGTCTCTTTGACGCAGGGGGCTCGTGTGTACAAGGCAGAAGCAGGACTCCCTGGTCTACCCATTGGAAAGCATGGGCGCGGAAGTCCCGATGAGGTAGAATCTGACTCCGGCGCCCGGGAAGGAGTTCCAGGAGGCCGGGCGGATTCGGCCGGCGGCGGTCCTATGTCGGGCGGCCGGGGGTCCCACAGGCGTGCGCCTGCGGGTTAGCGGGAGAGGGTCTGCCGGGGGACCCTTCGAGGAGGAAAGCTTCCCGGGAGAGGTGCGCGTCTCCCGGCGGCGTGGACCAGCGTGAGTCGCTCCGACCTCCGGAGCCCGGCCCGAAGCCGACCTCCGCGCCCGCGAAAGGGTTCCAGGAGGCCGGCGAGACTCGGGGCTCCGTGGCCGCCCCCAGGTTGAGGCGCACAACCCCGGAAAAGGGTGGCGTGCGGTCGCGGCGACGCAGGCCACCCCGGGGACGGCCTCCGTAAGCCGGCCCGCCGCACGGAAGGAGAGGCGCGGAAGTCCCGATGGGGTAGAATCTGACCGCGGCGCCCGGGAAGGAGTTCCA
>JAREYC010000017.1:22500-25000 GCA_030015325.1 Cryptoblepharus egeriae | reverse complement strand
GGTCGGCGCGCCGCCCCCCCCCCCCCCGGTCTACCCCGAGAGATGGAAGCGGGTTCCCCGGTCTGCCCGTGGGAAGCAAAGGAGGTGAGCGTCCACGGTCTACCCACAAGAAGGACGCGGTTCCCCAGTTGTACCCACAGTTGTACCCCGGTTGTCGAGGCTCCCCTGGTGTAGCCGCTGGAGCAGCATGGGGGTCAGCCTCCTTGGTCTTCCCGTTTCAAATCAATCAATCAATCGATCGATCAAAGAAGCACGCGCCTCAGGATCCCCCGGCGCACCCGTGGCACGCGCAGGCCGGTCCGCGGGGAACGGCCGCACGAGTTCCGCTTCCAGGGAACCTTCCCCCGGCTGTCGCCTTCATGCAGGGGGCCCGGGTGTATCCGTCAGAAGCAGGACTCCCCCGGTCTGCCCGTTGGAAGTACAGTTCCAGTACGCTAAAGCCGTTCTGCCCTTAGGCTGCAATGGAAGTCTGCCTCCCCGGCTGCTCGCAGGAGCAGCATGGGGATAGGCCTCCCGGGTCCACCTGTTTAAAAAAAAAAAAAAAAAAAAAAAAAGGGGGGGGGGGAGAAAAGGAAGGTGCCCGACGAGGTGTCACGCTTCCCTTGTCTTCCCGTAAGAGGCGCAGGCAGGGAAGGCTGCTTCCCTGGCCTACTCGCAGGCGCAGCCTGGTTCTCCCTGGTCCACCCGTAGGAAAGCAGCGGAGGTCGGACCCCCCGGTCTACCCGCGACAGGCGCACCGTTCGACTGGTATACACCCGAGAGGCCGCGAAGGCCGGCGTGCCTGGTTTACCCGCTAAAAAAGAAAGAAAGAAAGAAACAAAACAACAACAAAACACCCACAAAAACAAACAAAAAAAAAGGGGCGGGGGGGGGGAGAGAAAAGGGTGCCCCCGCGCGGTGTCAGGCTTCTTCTTGCGTTCCCGTAAGGTGCGCAGGCGTTGGACGCCCCTGGTGTCCCCGTGGGACCGTGACGCGCGTCAGGATTTTCCTAGTCTACCCACCGTGGGCCCGGGAAGCCACCCGGGGGCGGGGCGGAGGGGGGGGGCGCGCTTCCGCACCAGCCCCGCCCGCAGGGAAGGTTTCCCGGAGGTCTCTTTGACGCAGGGGGCTCGTGTGTACAAGGCAGAAGCAGGACTCCCTGGTCTACCCATTGGAAAGCATGGGCGCGGAAGTCCCGATGAGGTAGAATCTGACTCCGGCGCCCGGGAAGGAGTTCCAGGAGGCCGGGCGGATTCGGCCGGCGGCGGTCCTATGTCGGGCGGCCGGGGGTCCCACAGGCGTGCGCCTGCGGGTTAGCGGGAGAGGGTCTGCCGGGGGACCCTTCGAGGAGGAAAGCTTCCCGGGAGAGGTGCGCGTCTCCCGGCGGCGTGGACCAGCGTGAGTCGCTCCGACCTCCGGAGCCCGGCCCGAAGCCGACCTCCGCGCCCGCGAAAGGGTTCCAGGAGGCCGGCGAGACTCGGGGCTCCGTGGCCGCCCCCAGGTTGAGGCGCACAACCCCGGAAAAGGGTGGCGTGCGGTCGCGGCGACGCAGGCCACCCCGGGGACGGCCTCCGTAAGCCGGCCCGCCGCACGGAAGGAGAGGCGCGGAAGTCCCGATGGGGTAGAATCTGACCGCGGCGCCCGGGAAGGAGTTCCAGGAGGTCGGGCGGATTCGGCCGGCGGCGGGCCTATGTCGGGCGGCCGGGGGTCCCACAGGCGCGCGCCTGCGGGTTAGAGGGAGAGGGTCTGCCGGGGGACCCTTCGAGGAGGAAAGCTTCCCGGGAGAGGCGCGCGTCTCCCGGCGGCGTGGACCAGCGTGAGTCGCTCCGACCTCCGGAGCCCGGCCCGAAGCCGACCTCCGCGCCCGCGAAAGGGTTCCAGGAGGCCGGCGAGACTCGGGGCTCCGTGGCCGCCCCCAGGTTGAGGCGCACAACCCCGGAAAAGGGTGGCGTGCGGTCGCGGCGACGCAGGCCACCCCGTGGACGGCCTCCGTAAGCCGGCCCGCCGCACGGCAGGAGAGGCGCGGAAGTCCCGATGGGGTAGAATCTGACCGCGGCGCCCGGGAAGGAGTTCCAGGAGGTCGGGCGGATTCGGCCGGCGGCGGGCCTATGTCGGGCGGCCGGGGGTCCCACAGGCGCGCGCCTGCGGGTTAGAGGGAGAGGGTCTGCCGGGGGACCCTTCGAGGAGGAAAGCTTCCCGGGAGAGGCGCGCGTCTCCCGGCGGCGTGGACCAGCGTGAGTCGCTCCGACCTCCGGAGCCCGGCCCGAAGCCGACCTCCGCGCCCGCGAAAGGGTTCCAGGAGGCCGGCGAGACTCGGGGCTCCGTGGCCGCCCCCAGGTTGAGGCGCACAACCCCGGAAAAGGGTGGCGTGCGGTCGCGGCGACGCAGGCCACCCCGTGGACGGCCTCCGTAAGCCGGCCCGCCGCACGGCAGGAGAGGCGCGGAAGTCCCGATGGGGTAGAATCTGACCGCGGCGCCCGGGAAGGAGTTCCAGGAGGTCGGACGGATTCGGCCGGCGGCG
>JAREYC010000017.1:7500-12500 GCA_030015325.1 Cryptoblepharus egeriae | reverse complement strand
GTCGGGGGGCCCCGGTCTACCCGCGGTAAAAACCCAGGTCGACCCGGCCGGTGCGACCGGGGGGGGGGGGGGGCCGGGCCGCGGGTCGACAGCCGAAATCGGTCCTAGGTCTACCCGCGGCCGGGGGGAGGAGGAAGGAGAAAGAGAAGGAACGTCTACGGAGGAGTCCGGTTCCCTCCCGTCGGGGTAGACCTGGGGCGAGGAACCGGAGGGGACTCCGCCCGCAGGCCTCGCGGCGGGGTAGACCGGGGGGGGAGGAATCGGAGGAACGGAGGACGCCAAGGACGTCGGGGGGCCCCGGTCTACCCGCGGTAAAAACCCCAGGTCGACCCGGCCGGTGCGACCGGGGGGGGGGGACCGGACCGCGCGTCGACAGCGGAAATCGGTCCTAGGTCTACCCGCGACGGCCTGGTCTACCCGAGGTTAGCGTCCCCGGTCTACCCGCTTACCCACGGTGAGTTTCCGGAAACGGGGCGCGATAACGACGCGGGATCCCCCACACGAGCTCGCCATGGGCACGGAGGCTCCGAGACCCCGGTCTACCCCCTGGTCGCTACGGGGAAACCGGAGCCCGCTCCGCCCACGAGGAGAGGAAGCGCGGCGCCCGGTCTGCCCTCGGAAACGGCCGGACCCGCCCGTCGTAAGAACGGGGAAGGACGGGCCCCGGGTCTACCCGTGACGCGTACTCCGCCCCGCCTACGGGCGGGCGGGCGGGCCGTAACCGGCTCGAGTTCCGAAAGCCTCCGGCGACGTCGCGGGCGAGGTCGGTACGGGCCGCACCCGTACGGGGGTGGCGGGGGGGGGAGCGCGACGCTCCGCCCGTAAAAGGCGCGAGAAGTCTTCGGGCCCGTGAGCGATCCTCTTCCCGGGGTCAGAACGGGAAAGCGAGAGGCCGTCACAGGCTCCGCACGTGAGAAGTCCCCGTCCCGGGGAGGGGGGCGCGGCGGCGCGACGACGACGCCGTACCCGAAACGAGCACGGGCGGGCGCCAGACTCGACCCGGGCGAGACGGGTGCGGGTCTGTACAAACGGGTCTGTGAGCGGCCGTGTCGGCCTACCCGAGGCGCGCACAGGCAGGCGGGAGCCACGGGGCCCGGGCAAGACATCCGCAGGCTTTACCCGTAAGGAGATGGGGGGGGGAGGAGGAGGAGGAGACGGGATGCCAATCCCTAACCGAGATGAGCTCAGGCGGGGGAGAGATGCTTTACCCAGGAGTAGTACAGGCGGGCGGACGGAGGTCTTCCGTCCCTGACGATCTGAGGAACAGGGGACTGGCGCCCTGGAGTTCCCGTTATAAACCTAGGGAAAGGGAGTCCAGGTCTACCCGTAACAAATACAGGTATACCCGTCAGAAGACGGGAAGGTCGGCGCGCCGCCCCCCCCCCCCCGGTCTACCCCGAGAGATGGAAGCGGGTTCCCCGGTCTGCCCGTGGGAAGCAAAGGAGGTGAGCGTCCACGGTCTACCCACAAGAAGGACGCGGTTCCCCAGTTGTACCCACAGTTGTACCCCGGTTGTCGAGGCTCCCCTGGTGTAGCCGCTGGAGCAGCATGGGGGTCAGCCTCCTTGGTCTTCCCGTTTCAAATCAATCAATCAATCGATCGATCAAAGAAGCACGCGCCTCAGGATCCCCCGGCGCACCCGTGGCACGCGCAGGCCGGTCCGCGGGGAACGGCCGCACGAGTTCCGCTTCCAGGGAACCTTCCCCCGGCTGTCGCCTTCATGCAGGGGGCCCGGGTGTATCCGTCAGAAGCAGGACTCCCCCGGTCTGCCCGTTGGAAGTACAGTTCCAGTACGCTAAAGCCGTTCTGCCCTTAGGCTGCAATGGAAGTCTGCCTCCCCGGCTGCTCGCAGGAGCAGCATGGGGATAGGCCTCCCGGGTCCACCTGTTTAAAAAAAAAAAAAAAAAAAAAAAAAGGGGGGGGGGGAGAAAAGGAAGGTGCCCGACGAGGTGTCACGCTTCCCTTGTCTTCCCGTAAGAGGCGCAGGCAGGGAAGGCTGCTTCCCTGGCCTACTCGCAGGCGCAGCCTGGTTCTCCCTGGTCCACCCGTAGGAAAGCAGCGGAGGTCGGACCCCCCGGTCTACCCGCGACAGGCGCACCGTTCGACTGGTATACACCCGAGAGGCCGCGAAGGCCGGCGTGCCTGGTTTACCCGCTAAAAAAGAAAGAAAGAAAGAAACAAAACAACAACAAAACACCCACAAAAACAAACAAAAAAAAAGGGGCGGGGGGGGGGAGAGAAAAGGGTGCCCCCGCGCGGTGTCAGGCTTCTTCTTGCGTTCCCGTAAGGTGCGCAGGCGTTGGACGCCCCTGGTGTCCCCGTGGGACCGTGACGCGCGTCAGGATTTTCCTAGTCTACCCACCGTGGGCCCGGGAAGCCACCCGGGGGCGGGGCGGAGGGGGGGGGCGCGCTTCCGCACCAGCCCCGCCCGCAGGGAAGGTTTCCCGGAGGTCTCTTTGACGCAGGGGGCTCGTGTGTACAAGGCAGAAGCAGGACTCCCTGGTCTACCCATTGGAAAGCATGGGCGCGGAAGTCCCGATGAGGTAGAATCTGACTCCGGCGCCCGGGAAGGAGTTCCAGGAGGCCGGGCGGATTCGGCCGGCGGCGGTCCTATGTCGGGCGGCCGGGGGTCCCACAGGCGTGCGCCTGCGGGTTAGCGGGAGAGGGTCTGCCGGGGGACCCTTCGAGGAGGAAAGCTTCCCGGGAGAGGTGCGCGTCTCCCGGCGGCGTGGACCAGCGTGAGTCGCTCCGACCTCCGGAGCCCGGCCCGAAGCCGACCTCCGCGCCCGCGAAAGGGTTCCAGGAGGCCGGCGAGACTCGGGGCTCCGTGGCCGCCCCCAGGTTGAGGCGCACAACCCCGGAAAAGGGTGGCGTGCGGTCGCGGCGACGCAGGCCACCCCGGGGACGGCCTCCGTAAGCCGGCCCGCCGCACGGAAGGAGAGGCGCGGAAGTCCCGATGGGGTAGAATCTGACCGCGGCGCCCGGGAAGGAGTTCCAGGAGGTCGGGCGGATTCGGCCGGCGGCGGGCCTATGTCGGGCGGCCGGGGGTCCCACAGGCGCGCGCCTGCGGGTTAGAGGGAGAGGGTCTGCCGGGGGACCCTTCGAGGAGGAAAGCTTCCCGGGAGAGGCGCGCGTCTCCCGGCGGCGTGGACCAGCGTGAGTCGCTCCGACCTCCGGAGCCCGGCCCGAAGCCGACCTCCGCGCCCGCGAAAGGGTTCCAGGAGGCCGGCGAGACTCGGGGCTCCGTGGCCGCCCCCAGGTTGAGGCGCACAACCCCGGAAAAGGGTGGCGTGCGGTCGCGGCGACGCAGGCCACCCCGTGGACGGCCTCCGTAAGCCGGCCCGCCGCACGGCAGGAGAGGCGCGGAAGTCCCGATGGGGTAGAATCTGACCGCGGCGCCCGGGAAGGAGTTCCAGGAGGTCGGGCGGATTCGGCCGGCGGCGGGCCTATGTCGGGCGGCCGGGGGTCCCACAGGCGCGCGCCTGCGGGTTAGAGGGAGAGGGTCTGCCGGGGGACCCTTCGAGGAGGAAAGCTTCCCGGGAGAGGCGCGCGTCTCCCGGCGGCGTGGACCAGCGTGAGTCGCTCCGACCTCCGGAGCCCGGCCCGAAGCCGACCTCCGCGCCCGCGAAAGGGTTCCAGGAGGCCGGCGAGACTCGGGGCTCCGTGGCCGCCCCCAGGTTGAGGCGCACAACCCCGGAAAAGGGTGGCGTGCGGTCGCGGCGACGCAGGCCACCCCGTGGACGGCCTCCGTAAGCCGGCCCGCCGCACGGCAGGAGAGGCGCGGAAGTCCCGATGGGGTAGAATCTGACCGCGGCGCCCGGGAAGGAGTTCCAGGAGGTCGGACGGATTCGGCCGGCGGCGGGCCTATGTCGGGCGGCCGGGGGTCCCACAGGCGCGCGCCTGCGGGTTTGAGGGAGAGGGTCTGCCGGGGGACCCTTCGAGGAGGAAAGCTTCCCGGGAGAGGCGCGCGTCTCCCGGCGGCGTGGACCAGCGTGAGTCGCTCCGACCTCCGGAGCCCGGCCCGAAGCCGACCTCCGCGCCCGCGAAAGGGTTCCAGGAGGCCGGCGAGACTCGGGGCTCCGTGGCCGCCCCCAGGTTGAGGCGCACAACCCCGGAAAAGGGTGGCGTGCGGTCGCGGCGACGCAGGCCACCCCGGGGACGGCCTCCGTAAGCCGGCCCGCCGCACGGCAGGAGAGGCGCGGAAGTCCCGATGGGGTAGAATCTGACCGCGGCGCCCGGGAATGAGTTCCAGGAGGTCGGACGGACTCGGCCGGCGGCGGACCTATGTCGGGCGGCCGGGGGTCCCACAGGCGTGCGCCTGCGGGTTAGCGGGAGAGCGCCAGCCGGGGGACCCTCCGTGGCGACAAGCTTCCCCGTGAAGGGTGCGCGTCTCCCGTCGGCGTGGACCAGCGCGTCAACACGCCCCCCCCAACACGGCTTCCACGGCCGCGTAAGGGGTTCCGGCGGGTCTCCGACACCGCCTCGACGGGTCCGGGCGGTCAAGTCCCACGGTTTTTCCTGGTCTACCCATCGGAGCGCGGCCCGGGGGGGGGGGGGGGGGCCGGCGCGCGGCAGACGGACGACCCTCCCAGGCAGAAAGCTTCCCGCGAGCGTCGAGGGTCTCCGAGGCGCGTGGACCAGCGAGAGAACCCGCCCGCCGGCCGCCGCCGCCCCCCCCCCCACGGAGCCCCGGCTCCCCCACCCGGATTCCACTAGCGGGAAAGGGTGCCGGCGTGTCCCCTTCTACCCCGCCTCGACGGGTCCGGGCGGCAAAGTCCCACGGGCTTTCCTGGTCTACCCATTGGAACGCATGGGCGCGGAAGTCCCGATGGGGTAGAATCCGACTCCGGCGGCCGGGTCGCGGTTCCGGGAGGTCGGACGATTTCGCCGTCGCGCCGTCGGTGGCCGGGCGCACGCAAACGGCACAGACGTGCCCGCGGAGATTTCTGGCGACGGGGTTTTCAGAACCCTCTGAGGACCGGGCGACGATTCCGAGGCCG
>JAREYC010000016.1:23185000-23187500 GCA_030015325.1 Cryptoblepharus egeriae | reverse complement strand
CTAACCCTAACCCTAACCCTAACCCTAACCCTAACCCTAACCCTAACCCTAACCCTAACCCTAACCCTAACCCTAACCCTAACCCTAACCCTAACCCTAACCCTAACCCTAACCCTAACCCTAACCCTAACCCTAACCCTAACCCTAACCCTAACCCTAACCCTAACCCTAACCCTAACCCTAACCCTAACCCTAACCCTAACCCTAACCCTAACCCTAACCCTAACCCTAACCCTAACCCTAACCCTAACCCTAACCCTAACCCTAACCCTAACCCTAACCCTAACCCTAACCCTAACCCTAACCCTAACCCTAACCCTAACCCTAACCCTAACCCTAACCCTAACCCTAACCCTAACCCTAACCCTAACCCTAACCCTAACCCTAACCCTAACCCTAACCCTAACCCTAACCCTAACCCTAACCCTAACCCTAACCCTAACCCTAACCCTAACCCTAACCCTAACCCTAACCCTAACCCTAACCCTAACCCTAACCCTAACCCTAACCCTAACCCTAACCCTAACCCTAACCCTAACCCTAACCCTAACCCTAACCCTAACCCTAACCCTAACCCTAACCCTAACCCTAACCCTAACCCTAACCCTAACCCTAACCCTAACCCTAACCCTAACCCTAACCCTAACCCTAACCCTAACCCTAACCCTAACCCTAACCCTAACCCTAACCCTAACCCTAACCCTAACCCTAACCCTAACCCTAACCCTAACCCTAACCCTAACCCTAACCCTAACCCTAACCCTAACCCTAACCCTAACCCTAACCCTAACCCTAACCCTAACCCTAACCCTAACCCTAACCCTAACCCTAACCCTAACCCTAACCCTAACCCTAACCCTAACCCTAACCCTAACCCTAACCCTAACCCTAACCCTAACCCTAACCCTAACCCTAACCCTAACCCTAACCCTAACCCTAACCCTAACCCTAACCCTAACCCTAACCCTAACCCTAACCCTAACCCTAACCCTAACCCTAACCCTAACCCTAACCCTAACCCTAACCCTAACCCTAACCCTAACCCTAACCCTAACCCTAACCCTAACCCTAACCCTAACCCTAACCCTAACCCTAACCCTAACCCTAACCCTAACCCTAACCCTAACCCTAACCCTAACCCTAACCCTAACCCTAACCCTAACCCTAACCCTAACCCTAACCCTAACCCTAACCCTAACCCTAACCCTAACCCTAACCCTAACCCTAACCCTAACCCTAACCCTAACCCTAACCCTAACCCTAACCCTAACCCTAACCCTAACCCTAACCCTAACCCTAACCCTAACCCTAACCCTAACCCTAACCCTAACCCTAACCCTAACCCTAACCCTAACCCTAACCCTAACCCTAACCCTAACCCTAACCCTAACCCTAACCCTAACCCTAACCCTAACCCTAACCCTAACCCTAACCCTAACCCTAACCCTAACCCTAACCCTAACCCTAACCCTAACCCTAACCCTAACCCTAACCCTAACCCTAACCCTAACCCTAACCCTAACCCTAACCCTAACCCTAACCCTAACCCTAACCCTAACCCTAACCCTAACCCTAACCCTAACCCTAACCCTAACCCTAACCCTAACCCTAACCCTAACCCTAACCCTAACCCTAACCCTAACCCTAACCCTAACCCTAACCCTAACCCTAACCCTAACCCTAACCCTAACCCTAACCCTAACCCTAACCCTAACCCTAACCCTAACCCTAACCCTAACCCTAACCCTAACCCTAACCCTAACCCTAACCCTAACCCTAACCCTAACCCTAACCCTAACCCTAACCCTAACCCTAACCCTAACCCTAACCCTAACCCTAACCCTAACCCTAACCCTAACCCTAACCCTAACCCTAACCCTAACCCTAACCCTAACCCTAACCCTAACCCTAACCCTAACCCTAACCCTAACCCTAACCCTAACCCTAACCCTAACCCTAACCCTAACCCTAACCCTAACCCTAACCCTAACCCTAACCCTAACCCTAACCCTAACCCTAACCCTAACCCTAACCCTAACCCTAACCCTAACCCTAACCCTAACCCTAACCCTAACCCTAACCCTAACCCTAACCCTAACCCTAACCCTAACCCTAACCCTAACCCTAACCCTAACCCTAACCCTAACCCTAACCCTAACCCTAACCCTAACCCTAACCCTAACCCTAACCCTAACCCTAACCCTAACCCTAACCCTAACCCTAACCCTAACCCTAACCCTAACCCTAACCCTAACCCTAACCCTAACCCTAACCCTAACCCTAACCCTAACCCTAACCCTAACCCTAACCCTAACCCTAACCCTAACCCTAACCCTAACCCTAACCCTAACCCTAACCCTAACCCTAACCCTAACCCTAACCCTAACCCTAACCCTAACCCTAACCCTAACCCTAACCCTAACCCTAACCCTAACCCTAACCCTAACCCTAACCCTAACCCTAACCCTAACCCTAACCCTAACCCTAACCCTAACCCTAA
>JAREYC010000016.1:23122500-23180000 GCA_030015325.1 Cryptoblepharus egeriae | reverse complement strand
GAGCACCACCATCTCAGCCTACCGCTTGACGGACGAAGCGGCTTGTGAAGTTTTTGCAGACCAGATGATCCCTTTCAGCCTGTGGGAGGTGCGGTGGCGAGCCTTCCACCAGGTGATTCGAGTCGGAGCGACGCAACCCTGGCTGGGAAGAGAACAGAGGCTTTGCAAGAGGCCGGAATGCAGACAGAGGGCAGGAGGGCTGCCGGAGGAGACGGTCGCTCACTATGTGAAGAACTGTCCAGGAGCAAGGAGGCTGTGGCACGCAACCCTAACCCCAACCCCAACCCCAACCCTGAACCCTGAACCCTAACCCTGCTCCATTTCCAAGAGATATGGTGGTGCACTCAAAAGAACAGAGCAAGTAGCCACAGAAGAAGAGGCAAGGGTTTGCATCAATGCTGCCATTTGTTAAGCTGCAGAGACAGGAGACTGAGCCACTGTTAGTGCTACCAGTGCCAATGGACACCACTCCACTACAACCACCACCACCAGTGCAACCACCAATACCACCAGTGCAACCACCAAGAAAACCACCAGCAGCGCCGAGAACCTATGCACAAGCAGCAGCAGAACCAGCTGGTGATGGCAACGGCAGAAACAGTGGCAGTGGCATGAAGCCTGACAGAAGTGGCAGAGGTGGAGGAGGAGCAGAGAAGCCCAAGTTCCCAAACACCATCCCTGGGTGGGCTCCAGATTAGGAGAAGCTTCTCTTTCAAGACCAAGCATACTTGGAGGACTTCGTCAAGGAGCACCCAGGGAAACAGGATCATGAGCAGCACTACATTTTTCATAGAAGGAAGTCTGAAAGGGCTGTTTTGATGCCTCTGGGCACCAACGATCCAGAGAGACGTCAAGGTACTCAGGGTCGTTTTTAGGACTATGACCATCCCTGAGGAGGATGTTGACAGGTGGTTGCAGAAGAGGTGCAACATCCTCAAAATGCCCACAAGAACCTTGGATCGAAGGGGCTTTTTCCCAGGGAGTTTAAGGCTAAGGTCAGCCTCTGCAGGGATCCAGATAATGGGCAGCTTAACATATGTGATGAAGTATGTTTATTTAGGGGCAGATCGAGTCATCACCCACTACTCTGGCCAACCAATGGCATGCTTTCAGTGTGGCAGGTGGGGACACCAGCACAGAGGCTGCAAGCGATCCATGTGGGCCCGGTGCAGTGGAGTGGGAACACACCGTACCACAGACTGTATCATGCCGAGCACATGCAACCTCTGTGGAGTAAGGGGGCATGAATATATGCTCGTCCCCCTGGTCTGTAACAATGTCCGTAACATGGAGTGATATTGCCAGATGAGGAAAGAGGCCGAAGAGAAAAGCAAGTACATGGAGCTCAGCGGCGGCAGTGGCAGCAGCAGCAGTAGCCAGAGACCTCGATATCACCAGGAACATCATTGCCAGAGTAGCAGTCCAAGCACTCCATCTCTAGAAAAGAAGCAGAGGAATAGCACCAGTACCAGTCCAGGAGAAGGGAACAAAGAGAGAAGCCTCCAGCAGAAACAGAACACAGCACAGCTATCCCTAGCACAGCTATCCTTCGCTCAGCAGATTGGACTGGCAAACTGTATCCAACAGAGAGACCAGTAACAGCACCAAATCCTGCTCAGCACCTCTCTCCTCAAACCCCTTCCTCAGAACACACTCCATCTGAAACCACTGAGGAACAGAAGGAAGAGGAGGAAAGGCAGATGGTGCCAGGGGCGATATCAGCATCAGCAGCAGGGAAAGCTCTAAATGCCAAGCAGCATCACAGTGAGGAGAGGTGTCTTGCAAGGCTGGATGCCAAATACTAGCACTAGCTGGAGATGCAACATCAGCAGAAAGTTAAGGACCTTGAAGAGATGAAGCAACAGATGGTAGAGCAACAGCAGAGGCCAGAGACACCCACAACTTCTCGGGAGGTAATGCAGGAGGCACAGATGGCCATGGAAGTGACTGTGGGGAGCAGAAAGTGCCAAAGTCATTCCATGGACTTGTCCAAATTCTCTCCTCCAGAGACAGTGCAAAAAATAAAAGTACAAGAATTCCGAACAACTGAAAAACAAAGAGAAACCAAGGAAAGCATGTTGGAGCAGCCCACAACAATGGCAGCAGAGACTATACAGAGCAGCACAGTCCCACAAGTGCCGCAGGTCCCAATTTTGCAGGCCTTCCCAATGCCACTGCCATCTGCAGACAAACACGCAGAGTCTCCAATGCAGGAGGTTCAGGAGGAGGTGCTGGTTGCTCTCACACAGGCTTCTGTCACAGGGCCAGACCAAGAACCCATCCAACAACACCAGTCGGATCTGTATATAAGTTTACCAAAGTTATTGAATATTCAGAGCAGTCCTTCTGTGAAGAGGATGCCTGAACACAAACAGTTATCAGCAAAGCCAGCACAACAACAGCAATAACACCACCGACAGGAACAGTCCAGCTTCAGGTTCACTGAGGAGGAAGAGGAACACCTCCAGAGTTGCATCAACCACTAAGCACAGAAAGCAGCGTAAACAGCACCAGCGTGAGTACACGTCAAGGACAAAGCAGCTCGAGATGCCCAAACAGTGCCCCTGGACTCATCTGGAAAGCACAATCAGCAAGGGGAGGACAGCTGTGCCTAAATCAGGAGGAGCATCAGATGTCACATCTGCCAAAGCAATGGCCTTTAGTTATCATCCTCTACTTCCTTTTCGCTTTAGGTTTTCCTTTGGGACAGTTTGTCAGTTCTTTCTTCAGCACTTCAATGTAGTGAACTCCACCCAGAGATGTGCAAGCAGGGCACGTTCTCTTGATCACTTGTATCATCTCTGGGGGGCAGCAACCAGGAAGCAAGCAATAATGTTAGCAGAAACAACAGGTTGCAAGGCGGCCAAATCCCAAGGGGCCTCAAGCTCCAAAGGAGGGCAGGTCTTGTCCATGGACAAGGATGAAGCCCTGCAAGATGGGGAGTTGTTTACCATCAGCCCAGAGTAGTGGAGTACAAAGGAGAGTGTACATAAATGCCTGTAAAAATGGCACAATACCATAGGTGATGTACATTCTCAGGAAAAGCTGCACGTAACACTTGCGATGTTTGCAGAGATACCACATGTTAGTTCCCTGTCCAGCGCCCTATCCCAAGATTTAGCCCTACCATAACCCTAAACCCTAACCCTTCACTGTGGAGGGTAGATGTGTCTCTGAGGAGCTCCTCCATTGACCTCCTGGGTGTTGCTGTTTGTTTTTTTGAGCATTTTGTGGGTTTTTCTTTTGGTGTCCCCACTTGTCAAAGAGTGAGGGGCATCTTTTGAGGGGACCCTCAGCCCTTTGAGGTGAAGGGGTGCCCCAAAAAACACTTTGGAAGTTTTGGCTGTTTTGACTTCCTGCTTCTGTGTGAACTGCAGCATATGGTTGTACTCACACCCTCACAGTAAGTTTGAAGGCTACAAACCTACTGTTTGGTGTTTCTGTTGCAATTTTGCTTTTCTTTTGTACCTCTTGGTCTTCCCCACCTTGGGGGTACCAAGGCAGATCACTTTTGTCTCATTTTGGCTTTTTCGGGGGGTGAATTAAACCCTCCAAAAACATAGTAGCAGCAGCTGCAGATGCAGACATTGAACGTGATTATTTACAGGGCTGGACTTAGAAGTGCTCTTTTTCAGTTCTCTGTTTCCCCTCCATATTAAGACATCACCTGATGTGAAGCTACATCAGGGTTGTCTGGGGGGGTTGAAGCCATACCCCAGGAGGGTCATTTGACTAACTGCAAAAATTTCTGGGGGTCTTGTTTTTTAAGTTTTTGATTTTTAAAATTTTAATTTTTCACTATTTGGCTCTTTGAACTTTTTGGCTTGGATGTACTCTTGCTCCTGCTCTTGGACTTCACTGCTGAAGAGGAAATAAGGGGCACTAGCCCACATCAGCAAAGGGCTCCATTGGGGTACCCCAACTTGTTTTCTTTTCAATTTTGCATTTAAAACTTTTGTGTTGATGTCTATGGCTGGTAGCATGGCAGCAGTGCAGCCCAGCACAGCTGGGAAACTTGACTTAGCTCCCAGACTGCAGCCAGCAGAGACAAAGGAGCAAAGGCTGGCCAAGTTGGTGGCAGCAGCCTCAGCAGACCAGCCAGCTCAGCAACAAGCCATGGACACCTCATGGGTTCAGAAGGAGCTCACCCCAGCATCAGCAGCAGTTGTTGAGGAAGTGGAACCCACCCTTGCAGCTTCAACATTGCCAGCAGCAGTGGCCACAGGGGGTCAGCAGGAGCCTGCCCCAGTGAATTCTACATCTTCACCAAGGAAAGGTGCACCCATCCCTGATCTGAGCTACAGACCCTTCTGGGAAGAGGAAGACAAGTGCTTGGATGATGAGTACTTTCACTATGATGACAAGGACTCCAGGTCTAAAGCGGTTTGGTGCCAACTCTGGATAGCAGACCAGCTCGTCAAAGAGAACCTCTGGCCAGGGTGTCCAGATGTCCGGAAACCCCCGGACGCGTCCTACATTTGCCAGCTTGTCCGGGGCATTAGGGAAAGCCTTTCTGCCATCCAGAAAGCTGTACTCATGGGCACCACCATTTTCCCCCTCTGCAGTGACGCTACACTGCAGCCCGATGCTGGAAAGCGCCTCCCCCACCTCCTTGGGCCAGAGCATGCAGGAGCACCAAGCAGAGAGCGGGAGCAACCTCATGCGCTTTCCCCTGGTGCTATTTGGTGCCTGGCCATCTGCCTGCCTCCCCCCTGGCCCTGCAGGCTGAGGCTCTGTGCCTGCCTATAGCCACGAGGAGCCTGTAGCACAGGGAGGCCGTCTGCAGCAACCAGAGACTCCTTAGCAGAAGCAGCACACAGAGGCAGCACACAGGGGCTCCCTGCAGCGACCAGAGACTCCACAGCCACAGGGGAGCTGCCCGCAGTGACCACAAACCTCCTGAAGAAAGGAAGCAGCAGGAGGTAACTGGCTGCGAGGCTGCTCTCCATATTTCTCTCCCCAGTGCCAAGCACCTTTGGATCGCCTGGGTCCTCTTTTCCCAGGCCATGTCCTCTGGGGTCCTCTCCCCATGTCAATCATGTCTCCCCAGTGCCAAGCACCCCTCTCCTTCCCCCACCTCCAACTGCAGATATGGGGGATATCTGTATAGCCCACCAGCCAACCATTAATTAAACCATTATTAATTTATTAAACCCTCCATTTCAGGCTCTGATGTCTGGTTTGAGGCTCTGGAAAGAGTTCTCTTTCTCAGCCTGCAAGTGTCTTCCCATCTCCTGTGGCAAGGAGTTTCATAGACCCTCCACTGCAGGCTTTGGTGTGTTTGAGGGGAAAGAGTTCTCTTTTTCCGCCTGCAACCTGTCTTCCCATCTCCTGTGGCAGGGAGTTCCATGAACCCTTTATTGCAGGGGCTGAGCCTGTCTACAGGGGGCAGGCGGAGGTGTCATGTAAGGGCAGGGTGATCATATGCATGTCCTCCAAGAGAAATTTTTTAAGGTTGTACAAAACCCATTTGGGGCCTCTAAAACTTGCAAAATTATTTTGAAATAAAAAAACTGAGTTGTGTGTGTGTGTGTGCGTGTGCGTGTGCGTGTGCGTGTGCGTGCATGTGTGTGTATGTATATATACGTCTGTATGTATATGTATAATGTGTGTGCACATATACTGCATTAATTTGTTAGTAACAAACACTCAAATGTTCCTTCAGTCATGGGCCCTTCCATAGCTCTTGGGCCCTGCAACAATGTACCTGCTGGACCCCCCCTCTCATAGGCCCTGACCATATGTCTTGCATTTCCAGGACATGTCCTGGAAAAGCAAGACATATGGTCACCCTGGCTCTATATCCTTTAGAGTGGCATAGGGGGGAGCCCTGCCTGGAACCATTAGGAAGAGATGAGGCCCCCCCCAAGATTGACTGCACTTGCCCCCTCTGGGTATGCTTCCAAGGGATCCCTCTCAGAATCCTTGATCTCTGTGCAGGCAAAGGAGCCAGTGAATTGGGAGGGGGGAAGGAAGAGGCTGTCCCTGTTCCCTGTTGTTCCCCCCTCTCCCACTTTAAGACTCTGGTTGGATTCAGATCAAGGGGATCCAGACCTTTGCAGAGGAGGATGGCGCTGGAAGGAAGGGAATGAAAGGAGGCACTGCCTCATCTTATTCATGTATATGCATTGGGGGGGTTCTTTCCTCCTGCTTTTTCTCTATTTTGCCCTTGGAATTAAATAGGAAACACAATGGGGGATTTTCTGCTAAAGGGGCAAGTGGCTGAGATGTCCCCTGGAAGACTTTCAAGCATCCTATTTAAATATTTATCCCCTTGATATTTAAGCATGTCTACTAAAAAGTAAGTCCCATCATGTTCAATAGTACTTTTGTGATTAGGATGGCAGCTTTGGAACCCAATCCCATGCATGTCTATCCAGGAGTAAATCCCATTGTGTAAATCCCATTGTGTCCCAGGAAAGAATTCCAGGATCGCAGCTTTAGGATACAATCCTAACCACACTTTCCTGGGAGTAGCCCTATTAGTTGTAATGGGACTGACTTCTGATTAGACACGTCCAGGGTTGCTCTCATTGTAGGGGAACAGTATGGCTGCAATCCTAGAGACACTTGCCTAGGAATAAGACCTAATTGAAAACAATGGGGCTTAGTTTTGAGTAGACATGGTAAGGATTGTGCTCTCTGGGTCCTCTTTTTCTGGGATATGTCCTTTTTAAAACCTTGTTTCCTGGAAAAACTTCATTGTCCTCCTTAAGAGAAGGCAGCATAGAACCTTATTGTAACTAACACATTATATACTATAAATTATGTGTAATAAGGAGACTGGGAAGGCACTGACCTGGGGAACTCCCTGCCACTGGAGGAGACGAGACCTACTCTCTGACTACCCTAGGACCACACTTTGCTGGGAGTAAGGCCCCCATTGATTCAAATCAGACTCACTTGTGAGTAGACCTGCCTATGATAGAAATCCCAGAAGATCAGGTTCAAGTCCTTCCTTGGCCAAGAAGCTTCTTGGGTGACCTTGGGCCAGCCATTCATACTCAGCCTCACCTACCTTGCAGATAGAAAACCCCTACCAACCCCCCCCCCCCGGCCTTGACTGTGGCCACTACTGGTGCAAAAGCCTTAATGGTGCAAAAGCCTTAATGTCTGGTCATTAAAAGAAATATCTGCTGTTTTATTTTCCAGAATGCCAAAATGCAAAACAGAATTCTCCCTCCGATTGAAAGCACTTTACCCATGCTTCAAGGCTGGATGGAAACCATATGAAGTGGAATGCCTCATTTGTCCAGCAGGGACATACGTCTCAGTGGCTCATAAAGGTCAGACTAAATTTTTTATAAATTATAAGCATGTGGTCTCCATTGTTCAAAAATGTGTGTGTTAGGTTAGGTGATTGCACCCTTTATCTACTACTGTCATGTTTTAACAGGGTCTGCAGATTTGGAGACACACATCCAGTCCCAGAAGCACCGAAAAAGTGTAAAGCTTTGCAGTGGGACTCAGGATATAGCAACAGCATTTGGGCAGTCAACATCTGCCAAAACTTCCCAAGCCATCAGTCTTGCTGAGGCAGCATTGGTGTTCCACAATGTCATCCACCACATGTCCTATCGCTACATGGACTGTACAACGAAACTGATGGGAAAAATTTTCCCAGGTTGTGAGGTGGCCAAGAACATTAAATGTGCCTGGACAAAATCTGAAGCCATTGTGAGTAAGGTCCTTGGGCCTCATTCTATTGATGCAGCCATGAAGAGTCTTGAAGAGGTCTCATGTTTTGGTGTTTCCACAGATGCAAGCAACAATGGGAACCTAAAAATATTCCCTGTAGTGATTCAATTTTTTGACTATAAACAGGGAGGCTTGCAGGTCAAACTCATGGAACTTAAAAACACTCCAAATGAGACTTCAGACACCATCTCAAGGAACATCACAGACCCGCTCAGGTATGAGCAGGACTTGAGGGAGGCTTGAGAGAAGGGGGAGTTCTTTCCTCTGCCTTTGGCAACACCGTATTCGCCAGCAGAGTCAGAGGATCAGCGACTCTGGCCCTCCACATCACAAGTGGCAACTAAGTGGCAGACTGAGAGGACATTGTGGAGGCAGTACCAGAAGCAGCAGCAACAACAGCTGAGCACTCCGCAGGAACATCAGCAGTCTTGGGTCATCTTTGATGCCTCCATGCTGATCCCCAGGACATATGAAGGCATGGGGAACCCCAAACCAGAAGTCAGACCAGCACCAGCACCTGTACAGCTTTCTCTGGGGAGGCCCCTCACTCCGCCCCCTTCCTCAGAAGCCAAGCAGGAACCAATGGCCACTGAGGAAGAGGATAAGGAGGAATAATTAACAGAGTTTGGAGCCACCTCAGTCCAAGTCATCACGCTGCCTCTCAATGCCAAGCAGAGGCGCAAAGAAGAGAGGAGGCTGGCATGGCTGGCTCTCAAGTACAAGGAAGAGTTCGACTTGAAGCGGCAGAGGTAGCAAAAGGACCTGGAGGACCTCCAACTCATGATGCAACAGGCCGAGGAAGACCAAAAGAAACAGAGCAAAGGAGCCTTTTGAAACACCCAAAGAGCCTGTTAGCATGGACAGCGACATGGAGGTCAGTCTGAGGATTACTGGCAGTCGCAAGCGGTGCAGGCAGACCATGGCCACCTCCAAGCAGCAGTCTCCACCAGAAGTTGTGCAGAAGGTGAAGGTGCACATACTGGTTGCCACTATTCAGGAAGTGACAGAGGTCAGGAAGGCAGGTAAGAAGGCCTCTCAGAAGTCTCAGAACCCTACTGAATAAGTAGGGCAGGAGGCCCTGGGACCTGTGACACCGACCTGCGGGACCTCCCCACCTTACCACAAGAGGGGGAAGTGACCGAGAAAGAAGCAGCACTGTCAATGCCACTACCCCCAGAACAAACATCTGTGAACGAGACTCAGCAACAGAAGGAGGAGGAAGTCTCCATAGTGGCATC
The DNA here is from genome assembly GCA_030015325.1 of Cryptoblepharus egeriae. Lineage (NCBI taxonomy): Eukaryota > Metazoa > Chordata > Lepidosauria > Squamata > Scincidae > Cryptoblepharus > Cryptoblepharus egeriae. Next base: position 23,171,064 of record JAREYC010000016.1, on the reverse strand, counting down.
AACAGCACCCTCCTCAGACCAGTCGGAAACATTGTCACTAGCTGAAAAAGTGGACCTGAACAAGTGGACCTGCCAACTGAACAATTGGACCTGCCAGCCTTACCACAAGAGGGGGAAGTGAACGAGTTTGAAGCAGCACCATCAACACCACTAACCTCCAGAATAAGCAACCACGGACGAGACTCAGCGACAGAAGCAGGAAGAAGTCTCCATAGGTGCATCGGCAGCACCCTCCTTGGACCAGTTGGAAGCAGTGTCACCAGCTGCCAACACAGAAGAGCAGCACCCATTTTGGGCTCTGTGTTATTTCCCTCACTTTCAAAAAAACTTAAAGAATCTCAATCAGATGCAGCAAGAGCTCTTTCTCCGGCAAGTCTCAGAGGCGGCGTCCGAGGGCCTCAAGCCGGGGAAGAAGAAATATAAGAAAGGCAAGGAGTACACCACCAAGTTCGTACCACTTCCTCAGCAAGGGGCATTGGCCCTCGGAGGACTTGGCCTTCCATGTCCTCTTCTTTCTACTTCTGCACTTTTAATTTTTTCTTTCAATAAAGTTTTCATAGAATCATAGAATCCTAGAGTTGGAAGGGACCTAGTAGGTCATCTAGTCCAACCCCCTGCCTGTAACAGGAATTCCCCCTAGAGCATCCCCGACAGGTGCTCGTCGAGCCTCTGCTTAAAGATCCCCAGTGAGGGAGAATCCACCAACTCCCTTGGCAATCTCTTCCACTGCCGAACCGCCCTCACCCTCAGGAATTTTTTCTGGATTTCCAACCGGAATCTCCTCTCTTTCAGTTTGTCCCCATTGGTTCTAGTTCTGCTTTCAGAAGCAGCTATGAACAAATGACCCCCTTCCTCCCTATGACAGCCCTTCAGGTATCTGAAGAGGGCAATCAGGTCTCCCCTCAGCCTCCTCCAAGCTGAACACCCCAAGTTCCCCCAACCTTACCTCGTAGGGCTTCCCTTCCATCCCACTGATTCTTCTTGTCGCTCTCCTCTGGACTTGCTCCAGTTTGGCTGCATCTTTCTTCAAGTGACTTCGGACTCTTTGAGTAGGGTGGCCAAATCTCAAGGGGCCTCAAGCTCTGAGAGAGGGCTCAGTCCAGCAAAAGATGGACATTAAATACCCCCTGAAATATGGGGTGCGTGTAACATCTAGATGTTCTATTTGGAATGTTCCACCAGCATGTTCCACCTGAGGTGTACAACTAGTGTGCCCAAGCAGTGAGTCCAACATGAGACATAACACAATAACATACCATGAGTGTGTATCACATTCCCCACATGTGACGTACCTCATGAATCAGCACTTGCTTACACCCTTGCGCCCTTACACCCTCTCCCTCACCCTAATCCTAAACCTAATCCTGGGTTATGTACATATATATACTTGTTTATATATTTACATGTATATGTACATGTATATACGTACTTGTATATATATGTACATCTATACATGAACTTGTATATATATATTTGTAAATATATAAATTAACATGTATGTATGTACTTGTATATATATGTATATATAGGTATTTGTAGATATTTAGTACTTATATATATACGTACATATATAAGTACTTGTATATATATGTAATTGTATATGTACATGTGTACATGTATGTCTATATATATACATTTATATATATGTACATATATAAATATGAACATATATATGTAGATATATATATGTACATATTTATATAAATGTACTTGCTTATATTTATATATTTATATTTATATACTTACTATATTTATATACATACATATATGTACAAGTACATATATATTTATATTTATATTCATACTATACTTTTGTAGTATATATATATTTATATATGTACCTATACTTATATACATACATACATACATACATACATACATACATACATACATACATACATACATACATACATACATACATACATATATATAACTCTTCTGCTGTGCCAGGCCGGTGCAAGAACAAAAGCTTGCACATTGTGTGCAAGGTACTCGACAGCATCACAGCAGGTGAGAGTGGTGATAGTCTGGTGGGGAACTACCAGTCAAAGGTGTTCGACTGGGTCCATCCACACTACCTCTGCAAGGTCCTGGAGCACATGTGTACCCATGCGTTTTGTGGACTGGCTCGGTAGGAGCTATCTCATCACTCATGTTTGCTTGTTGGCAGGAGACCTTCTTAGGCCTGCAGTCAGGCAGCTCCAAGGATTGCATCAAGAATGTCCTTTTAGCCCTCTGTTGTACCCTTCGGCCCTGGACCCTTTCCCTGAGAGTATGCAGGCCGACAGAAGCATGAGGGGGTTCCCCTGGGCCTCAGTGCTGTCAACCATGGCAGTGTAGAAAAGGCGGTTTATGAGAGAGTGGTGTTGCTGGCTCACACCAATGACGCCACTATCTTCGTCAGTGATTGGGGCAGTGGTAGCTGTGAGACGGAGCACCTGCATGCTGACATGCAAGAGTATGCAGCCATTTTGGGCACTGCTGTCAATCATGACAAGTCCGCAATGTACCGGCTGCCCTGGGGAGGTGGAGATCTGGAGATGGTCACCACCACCTTGCAGTGGGCAGGGACTTCCGCAAAGGAGAGTGAGGAATGGGACAGACAGCACATCGCAACCACTGCACAATCACACGTGTGTGTCTTGGGTGTCTAGTGCAGAATGCACCCTCGCTCCTAGGGGCAAAACTGGGAGTTGTGGCAGAACAAAGCCCTCTTCCAGTTATGCTGATGGAAGTCCAGGTGCCTCGACATCTACTAGAGCGCAGCCTACATCAACAGCTACATCCTGCCAGGGGCTAATTTCCTGGCAGAGATGTACCCGCCGCCTGCAGACATCGTGCTCAAGATGCACAAGGAGGTCCACCATTTCATACTGGGAACCAACAACTTGCCTCTCCACACTGCCAAAGTCCACCAAGAGACCCAAGAGGGCAAACTAGGCCTCATAAACCTGGCACCATGACTGGTGGCTGGCTATGCCGCATCCAAATTGTCTGCCTGGAGACATTGTGTTGGTCGGGTGATCAATGGCATGAGCACAAACGGGAGAGTTGTCACTTCAGATCTGAGACTTCCTCCTCCATGGCCACCGGGTTGACTACAACAGCGCAGGTGCCAGTGCCCTTTGTGACAGAGGTGTCTGGGAGCTGGAGGCACTAAAAAGTGCTTCCCAGAGGCGGGAGGAGGAGGAGTGAGCGTGCAAGTGCAGGGTCTGGGTTGCATTGTACACTCAAATTTTGGAAGGGCTCTCCAGGGAGGCGGAGGCCACCTGGGGCTGGAAAGGCATCCTGGGCAAGGCCCCCACCTACCAGCTCTGTACAGAAAGTGGCGCTATGGCCAGGGACATGTTCGATGGTGTCTACAAGATCCTGCTGAGCCTCTGGGAGACCCAATGTAGGGCCTATCATGGGGTCTACTGGGAACTCCCAACCCTGGCTGCTGGCCAATGACAAGGCCTGCATGCACTGCGAACATCAGTAGGTCTTGCAGTTGCCCGCAGCAGCAGCAAATGTAAATGTCATGTCACCCAGGGAGACCATGGCACATTTCATGGGCGAGTGCCCCACTGTGCACCACCTCTGGCACTCCTCACGCAGGCTGGGCTGGCCGGCCCTCACGAAGCAGCATTGTGAGACTGTTGTGTCGGGCATCAGACCTTGGTGAGCAGATGGCAAGGTTGATGCCTCAGTCCTCGTGCCCAGAATGTGGTGGGCATTGCACCCCTGGAGTGTCATCTGCCTCATCAACCTGGCTACCATCTGAGCTCTCCCACTCCAGCGAGCCCAGGACGAGGACCGTAGGCACGTGACACAGCCAGATCGTGGTGCACAGCAACATCAGCATAGGGCCTCTGCATGTATGGCCACAGTCATGCCCAACCCCATAGGTGCGCAGGCACCCACATACCAGTGGACGGCAGATGTTGTCCTGAAGACTTTCACTAACTCCTGCCTCTGGGAAAAGCTTTGGAGTGCAGGAAGGGGCACCCTCTGCCATAAAATGTGGCAGACCAAGTGGGGCTGGCTCTTCAACATGCCCATCACATGAGGTGGGCATGTGTGACCAGGCGAGTGATGGCGGCATGTGAGGAGAGCAGAGGGCAGAAAGTTGCAGTGGAGGGAAGCAGATCAGCTGCCTGCACTCTGCTATCCTCTAGCACAGTGGTTCTCAATCTTCCTAACGCCCTGACCCCTTTATTAGTTCCTCATGTTGTGTGGACCCCCAACCATAAAATTATTTTCGTTGCTACTTTATAACTGTAATTTTGCTACTGTTATGAATCGTAATGTAAATATCCGATATGCAGGATGTATTTTCATTGTTACAAATGTAATGTGTGTTCTATGCACACATTGAACACAATGGGATTTATTTCAGAGTAGGAATGCATAGGATTGGGCCCTGAGGCTGCAATTGGGCCCTATCCACATTTACATGGGAGTAAAGGCCCCCTGACTATAATGGGATTTATTTCAGAGTAGGCATGCAAAGGATTGGGCCCTGAGGCTGTCAGTCAGCCCCAGTGCGCATGCATAGGATTGGGCCCTGAAGCTGCAATCCTATCCACATTTACATGGGAGTAAAGGCCCCCTGACTATAATGGGATTTATTTCAGAGTAGGCATGCATAGGATTGGGCCCTGAGGCTGTCAGTCAGCCCCAGTGTGTGCACAGCTACAGCTGGAGGTCTGGCAAGCCTGACATGGCCCCCTACACCAGGGGTCTTTAGGCGACCCCCAGGCAGCCTCTAGGCGACCCCCAAAGGGGTCCCGACCCCCATTTTGAGAAACACTGCTCTAGCATGTGCCAGTCTTTCTCTGTGCCACTAAGAATAGTCAGATGTGTTGCTGTGTACATATGCATGTCTGTCACAAGTGTTTCTTTTGTGTTTAATAAACAGTATTTGGTATGAGTGATCTGGTGTATTGTGATATATATTATGTTCTGTCCCTGTGCGTTGCACCTGTGTGTGTCTCCCATTATCAGCTAAAGAAATGAATTGTATAATGTGTACGACCAATGAGTGCATACAAACACAGCAAACATAGTCCCCAAAACATTCCGTCACACAAGCATGAGAATACTGCACCCAACCTTGGAACACTTGTCTCTTTGTTGCCAAGCTGTTTCCCTCTCCTTGAGCCACCTGAGTTTGAAACCTGCCAGTAGGCTCAGTCATTGCTTGCATGGAATCCTGAAGAACTTGTCTTGTTCTTTGTTCGCCATCTCCTGGATTGAGTGGTAACCAAGTCATCATTCCCAGTTCTGAATCTTGGACCTCCCAGGGCTGCCCTGCAAAATTTGACTGAAGGACACAAGGATTAAAACAATACAAAAAGGAGGAAAAGGACTTGTTTCCTGGAAAAAGAGGAAAAGATTAATGCCGAAACGCACTCTGAAAGGCTCACCCTGATGCTCCATATCCCTGCATCCTGGGGCAGAGCACTCCAGAAATACAGTGCTACCTTGGGTAAAGAACGATTTGGGTAAAGAACAAAATTTTCTCAGAAATTTTGACTTGTGTAAAGAACACTGTCTTGGGTAAAGAACACTTCTCGGGATGTTTGGAACAGGCTTCCATGGCAAGGGAACTCACAGGGGGGATGAAGGGACGAGGAGACTAGCTTGAGCTACAGTGGGGCCCTGCGCAAAGTTTGAAATAGGATGGCCAGGGAACTCATATGGAGTCCGGGGGGGAGCAGCCTAAGCCAGGTTTGTATGTGGGACCTGTGTGTCTGCCGGTGGAAGGTGTGCCTTGTCAGTGTTCTAATGTTGCTCTTCATCAGCAGCTTGCAAATGTTCAAGTTGCACAAAAAGAAAGATTCCTTTGAGCTGATGGATAGCAGTGACTCCATTAGTGATAATGGAAGAGCACAATCTTAACCATGATTACTCATATGTAAGCCCCATTATGTCTAATAGGTCTTACTCCCAGGAAAGTGTCTTGATGATTGCAGCCTAAGTAGACTTCATTGGATCTTTCAATTGAATGCATGTTTTGAATTCAATTCCAGTGTTTTGTCATCATTTTTACATCCAGTTAATATTTTTATATGAATATTTTTTGGGTTCTGGAACCAATTGTCTGAGTTTTCATTATTTGCTATGGGAAAATCTGTTTCACATAAAGAATGTTTCACTTAACAAACATGCCTCAGGAACGAATTGCATTTAACACGTGAGGCGCCACTCTACCTGTTCTCAGACACTCCCTATGGCGAGCGCAGCAAGTGCAGGGAATTGTCCGTATTGCTTAAGTAAAAGAACGTATTATCACTCCATGAATGTGTGAAGGAAGGACGGCCATTCCTCTCCCATGGCTGGAGACCTGGGGACTAGTCTTGACAGGTGTGTGCAGGGCAGTGGCAGTACAGGCTGCTGATCGATGCAGCACCACCTGGCTTGCCTACCTAGTAGTTCCCATTCTTCAGCAGCTCAGCTGTCAGAGGTGCTGAACAGAGTCAAGGGCACCATAAAGGACATGGCAGTAGGCAACCTATTACCAAGGTCTCGAGTGGCTCACCGGGTATGGCACTAGACTGCAAGAAGGGGTCTCCCTTTGTATTGCACCCAAGGGTGTTCATTACGACCAGCCGTGGGTGGCAGGGGGGATTCAGGGGTGCAGGAAGGGGTCTCCCTTTGTATTGCACCCAAGGGTGCAGGTGGGTCAGCTGCAGCCCCTCCATTGTTTGGTGGAGTTCCCATCCCTTTAACCTTCCCTCTAGCTGCTGCCACTGCCCTTGCTGCTGAGGTGGCGCATGCGCAAAGGCCCTGCAGAGTCAGGGGCAGAGCTTTGTGACTGCAGCCAGTCAGCGTCACCGGGACTGTGTTGGAGTCAAGGGAGCTGGCAGGCTGCGTGCAGAGGGCACTTCTGGTTCTCAGTGGCGGCAAAATAACGCCCGGGTGCTCGCGGTTGACACCGCTCTACCCCAGCGGTTGCCATGTGTGACCTCGTGCGGAGCTCCCGGGCCCCGGTGTTCCTGGCCTCCCACCGCGGCCCCCACTACGCCCTTCAGCAGGAGACGCCATGGTGGACGTTTGGGCGTTGCAAAGCTGACCAGGGCCCCGCCCTGCAGAACGGGGCTGTACCTGCAGAACGGGGCTGCCCGTGGGACACTCAAGAGCGCGAGCCAGGTGGAGCGCACCATGCAAGGAGTTTTCCACCTGCTGCTTGCTCGGCTGCCACAGGGGCGAGGAGGGGGCATCCCAGGAGCCTCTTATAGGCACCTCTCCCGCCCCCCCCACCTCAGCCCCTCAGCCACGCAGCACTGCCTGCACCGGTGGCTCAGACACAGAGACGCTGCCTGGCGCGCCCGAGACCCGGGTTCGACTCCCGACACAGACCCACCTGCTGCTCGCCAAAGGATCTGAAGTGTTGCGTTGCAATAACTGCGTCACGCCACTTGGACGCAGGAAAGAGCTTCACAGGCTGCGTTGGCCCTTAGCTGAAGCTGCGTCGCCATCTTTACTTCCGGCAGCGCAGCTCTTTAGTGGTCTTTAAAAAACACGTGAAAACAATGAGTGATTCGTAAAGAAAAGGTCCCTCATCACTCTCGGGCGTATTTAGGGACAGCTGTGGTTAAATTCTTATAAAATCACTGAGATGGAAAAGGCGATGCACTAAAGTCTTCCCTGCAAAAGACGGCCGTTCTGACACGGGATGAAACCCTCACCGTCTAGAACGGAGGATGGAGTCCTCTACCTTTAAGCATCGCCTGGAAGAGGGAACAGAGGCAGGAGCTGCTTTCGAAACCTTTCTATGTTGAGTGAAACTATGCAGTGACTAAAGTAGTGGTGCTGTGACTCCTCCGTTCTAGGCGGTCATCCTCCTGTGCTCAGCTCAGCCCATCTCCATGTGCTCTGCCTCCCCCTGGATTCCCCGTTCAGAAAGATCAGTGAAGTCTCAGAGTGGAAGGAGTGTGTGTAGGCCCGTAGAGGGCAATCGAGGAGAGCCTCTCCAGGCTACAGCTCTACTGTCCTGGCATTCTCACATACTGGTTGTTAATTCAGGTTTGGTTTTGGGGGGACACAACCCTACTCATGCCACTCTAGCCACAAGCTGGCAGGGGTGTGAAACCAGAAGGACTCTCCACCACCTCCTTCCTTAAGCACTGGCCGTGCCCGTCAATGGGTTTGATGATGAACGGAAGAGCCAAGATCCCACCTCTGTGGTCACCCATTTCCTCACCAACAAGGGCCGGCGGGTGACATTGCCCATCAGGTAGAGGGAGGCTGCACAGATGCGGTTGATGGTGAGCCCAGGCATGATCACGGAAGCCAGGGCCTGCTAGATGAAGGTGTCCACCATGGCCACCGCCACTTGCATGGTCCGTCCTTCCTCTGGAGACTTGGCATGTCAATCGCACGAAGGAGGAATGAACTCAAAAGCTTGTTTTTTAATAATTTCCTTGATTTATTTTTAATAATTAATTTCCTTAATCACTTAATTTTCCTTCCCCACCCCTAATTTTCAGCCTTCCTGAACTACAGCTAGAATAGATGCACCCAGTTTCTCACAACTACTGCCTTCTTGCCCTTATCCACAGTGTCCACCGTCACATAGGCGGTTGCCACTCTGTAGCTCGCCCAGACCAAGGAGACGGGCACGATGGCCCGGAAGGATTCCCCAACCTCATTGGCATAACCTACAACAAAGGATAAGGTCAATGGGAACAAAAGGGCTCTGCCAAGCATCCCAACTCAACCCACCATTCGTCTTGGAAGACTAGCGGTGGCCAAATTAAACGGACATCAGGACCAGCTCCATCCATGAGGGCGACTAAGGTGGCTACCTCACGGAGTTGGTCTTATGCATAAGGTAAGATATAAATAAAGTTGTAATAATAATAATAATAGCCTAGCTGGGGATGCCCCTTCTCTCTGCCCACTTTCAGAACCTCCTTTGCTCCTCTTCTCTGTCCTGAATTAAAGGCGAAGGGGGTGGAGACACATTAGTGTTTTAAAGTGTAATAAAACAATATACATGAGAGTGCTGAGTTTTTAATCTGGTTGTGTCCTACATTTTCCTTAGGTATGTCCTATATTTTAGGAGGGGGGGCTCGCCCTCTTGGGGTTTGGTAGCACTGCCACTTTGCCCAGGGTGACCTGATGTTGCGAAAAAACACAAAAATGTAGGACACCCAAGAAAAATGTAGGACATGACAAATAATAAATGTTAAAAACACTCATGGATATTGCTTTCACGTGGTTAATTTAAACACTATATATGTATGTAGGTAGGTAGGTAGGTACAGGATTTCTATCCTGCCTTTTCCATGCCGTAGGAAATGTCCAAGGTGGCTTGCAAAGATTTAGTTCTGCTGTCCTCACAACAACAACCCTGTGAGGTAGGTGAGGCTGAGATCAACCCTGTGAGGTAGGTGAAGCTGAGATCAGCCCAAGATCATCTAGGAAGCTTCATGGCCAACGAGTGATTTGAACCCGGGTCTTCCAGGTCTCGGTCTCACCAACAACAGCACATCCTTTTACTTATTATGAACTTTATGACATAAAATGAAGGACAAGGAAAGGAGGACAAGGAAGATTATTTTCCAGGACACAAGATGAGAAAAGGGGACATTTCCTGTGTAGAGAGGACGGTCCTGGGGAAGTAGAGGACGTGTCCTAGTGGAAACAGCAGGTGTGCCGGGAAATAGACAGACTGTCCTGGGGGAAGAGTGGATGTCCTGGGGAAATGGAGGGTGTTTCCCAGTGGAAAGGGGGTGTCCTGGAGAATAGAAGCATGTGCTGGGGGTAAGGAGAACATGTCAGTGTGTAAAAGGGGCATGTCCTGGGAAATAGTGGGGATGTCCCCATGGAAGAAGTATGTTTCCAGGGAAAAGAGTTGGCATGTACTGGGTTAGAGTGGATGTTCCTGGGGGTTAAGAGGGGATGTCCTGGAAAAGTGGGGATGTCCTGGGCTAGGAGGAGATGTCCTTGGAGAAGGGGAGGGAGGGGGAGAGGAAGCTTAATAAATAAATAAATTGAGTAAATAAAAGCTGCCCAGCCAGGACACTCACCCAGGTAGCGCAGCCAGGAGTCCTTGTAGTGGTCTGGCTGGGAGGGGGGGTGCCTGGGGACCCCATGAGAGGCTAGATCCCCCCTCTGCGCTGGGGGGCACCACATGGCAGGCAACGGACGTGGAACAGCCCAGCTGTAGGGTAGGCGGAGCTGTCCAGCCTTCCTCCTCCTCCCCCCTTGCAGGGCTCTGGCTCTGGACCACCCTGGCAGTGACGTGCAGAACTCCCTGCCACTGGAGGCGGGTGGCACCTGGAGACCTGCTTGCTGGCTGCCCTCCTAGCCACACTTTCCTGGGAGTAAAGTTCCCATTCATTCTCATGGGACTCACTTGTGAGTAGACCTGCCCAGGATGGAGCTCTCAGGCTGCCCTCCTAGACACACTTTCCTGAGAGTAAGCCCTTTGGCTGTAATGGGACATATTTGTGAGTAGAACCACCCAAGATTGAGCTCAAAGGCTGCAATCCTAGCCACACTTTCCTTGAACTAAAGCTCCTATTCACTGTAATGGGGCTTACTTGTGAGTAAACCTACCCAGCAGACATGCAATCCTAACCACACTTTCCTGACCACCTGCAATAATGGACTCAAAGAGATCCTATTCTTAGATCCTATTGACACACCAGATCCTGCTATTCCTTTCAAGGTGTCCTATTTGGGGACAAGGGCAGCAGCAGCAGCAGTCTGTGAAATGGACCAGCCAGGCAGTGAATCTGGATCAGGCCAGATGAATATTCAGGTTCAGTCTGAATATGCAGCAAGTGGCAACCGAGGCCCAGATCTCTGATTACGAAGTGTGGCGGCCGTGGCTGTGCTCCTGCAAGGCCTTCATTTATTCTCTGGATAGCAAAAAAGACTCCTGCAGCACCTTGAAGAGGTCCTTTGATGGTGTCCTGAGCCTCCTTCATCCCATACTTTTGACCCACAAACCGCAGATCATAGAATCATAGAATCATAGAATCATAGAGTTGGAAGGGACCTAGTAGGTCATCTAGTCCAACCCCCTGCCTGCAGCAGGAATTCCCCCTAGAGCATCTCCAACAGGTGCTCATCGAGCCTCTGCTTGAAGATCCCCAGTGAGGGAGAGTCCACCACCTCCCTTGGCAATCTGTTCCACTGCCGAACCGCCCTCACCGTCAGGAATTTTTTCCGGATTTCCAGCCGGAATCTCCTCTCTTGCAGTTTGTACCCATTGGTTCTAGTTCTGCTTTCAGAAGCAGCTATGAACAAATTGGCCCCTTCCTCCCTATGACAGCCCTTCAGGTATCTGAAGAGGGCAATCATGTCTCCCCTCAGCCTCCTCTTCTCCAGGCTGAACATCCCAAGTTCCCCCAACCTTTCCTCGTAGGGCTTCCCTTCCATCCCACTGATCATTCTTGTCGCTCTCCTCTGGACTTGCTCCAGTTTGGCTGCATCCTTCTTAAAGTGAGGTGCCCAGAACTGAACACAGTACTCAAGGTGAGGTCTCACCAATGCAGAATAAAGAGGAACTATAACTTCTCGTGACTTGGAAGCTACAGTCCTCTTAATGCAACCTAAAATGGCATTTGCCTTCTTTGCAGACACATCACACTGCTGACTCATGTTCAGCTTGTGATCCACGGCGACTCCAAGATCCCGCTCACATGTTGTGCTGCCAAGCCAAGTATCCCCCATTTTATACCTATGTTTGTGGTTTTTATTGCCTAAGTGCAGAACCTTGCACTTCTCCCTGTTGAAATTCATTCTGTTTGTTACAGCCCAGAATTCCAGTTTATCCAGATCCTCCTGGAGGTTTCTCCTATCTTCTGATGTGTTTGCTACTCCTCCCAGTTTGGTGTCATCTGCAAATTTGATCAGGCTCCCCCGTATCCCTTCCTCCAAGTCATTGATGAAAATGTTAAAGAGAACCGGTCCCAAGACAGAGCCTTGGGGTACCCCACTAGAAACGGACCTCCAGGTTGACACAGAACCATTTACTAAAACCCTTTGAGTGCGGCCATCGAGCCAGTTGCAGATCCACCTAACAATTGCCCTGTCTAGACCATATTTTTCCAACTTCCTAATTAAAATGTCATGTGGGACTTTGTCAAATGCCTTGCTGAAGTCAAGATAAATGACATCCACAGCATTGCCACTGTCCAGTAAGCTCGTAACCCGATCAAAAAAGGAGATCAGATTTGTCTGGCAAGATTTATTCTTGGTAAATCCATGCTGGGTTGTTTTGATCACGGAGTACTTGTCTAGATGTGCACAAATTGTGTGTTTTATGATTTGCTCTAATATCTTGCCCGGGATTGAAGTCAAACTGACTGGTCTATAATTTCCCGGGTCTTCTTTTTTCCCCTTCTTAAAAATTGGGACTACATTTGCCCTCTTCCAGTCCAGGGGCACTTCTCCACTCCTCAAGGAGTTCTCAAAGATGATCGACAAAGGCTCTGCAAGGACATCTGCCAGTTCCTTCAGAACTCTAGGATGCAGCTCATCCGGTCCAAATGACTTGAATTCATTTAGGCCAGTTAAGTGGTTTCGAACCAGTTCTCTGTCAATCTTAATCTGCTGTTCTGCACCATCCATGTTTTCATTACCTCTTCGGGGATGTAAACACATCCCCGAATCAGTCAATGATCCCGCACCCCCATTTGCACAGCCCTCCTTCTGTGAATAGACGGATGCAAAGTAGGAGTTGAGCAGCTCTGCCTTCTGCTGGTTTCCAGACACCTGTTGTCCATCCTTGTCCAAGAGCAGCCCCACCCCCTCGTCTCTCCTCCTGTTCCTCTGGGCATATCTAAAGAAGCTCTTTTTGTTATCTTTGACTCCCCTGGCCAGCCTCAGCTCATACTGAGCTTTAGCATCCCTGACCCCCTCCCTACATGACCGGGCTACCTGCCTGTACTCCTCTCTGGTGATCTTTCCAGTCTTCCACTCCCTATACTTCTCTTTCTTTAACTTCAGCTGATCCCCAAGTTGCCTGTGGAGCCAACCTGGTTTTTTCAGCATTTTCCCCCCTTTCTTTTTTATTGGAATTGTTTCTGACTGTGCTTGTAGAAGCTGCCTCTTAAGGAGCTCCCACCCATCTTGGGCCCCTTTCCCCATTAGATCATCAACCCATGGGATCCCACCTATGACTCCTCTAAGCCTGTTGAAATCAGCTTTCCTGAAATCCAACATATAAGTTTCACTCTGCACTCTTTTTATTTCCCACATTATTCTAAATTCCAGCAGCTCATGATCGCTTTCCCCTAAAGTTCCCACTATGTTCACCTGATCAACCAGTTCTTCACGATTTGTTAAGATCAGGTCAAGGATGGCCCCTCCCCTTGTCGTTTCCTCCACTTTCTGGACCATGAAGTTATCTTCCAGGCCCATCAGGAATCTACTGGAGCTTCCATGTTTGGCTGAGTTTGTCTCCCAGCAAATGTCTGGGTAGTTAAAGTCCCCCATTACTATTACCTCATATTTCCTTGCAATGCCTGCCAGTTGCTCCAAGAAGACATCGTCTACTCCTTCTCCTTGACCTGGCGGTCTATAGTAGACGCCCACCACAATGTTTTGTTTTTTATTTTCCCCCCTTACTTTTACCCAAACACACTCCACAGGGATATCCGGACCACTCTCCTGGATTTCAGAGCAAGTATATATGTTCTTGACATATAATGCTACTCCACCTCCCCTTTTGCCACTTCTGTTCCTCCGGAACAGCTGATAGCCTTCCAATTGTGTGTTCCAGTCATGGGAGTCCCACCAAGTTTCAGTTATTCCTATCAAATCAAATTTCCCTTCACTTGCTAAAAGCTCCAGCTCATCTTGTTTATTTCCCAGGCTCTGTGCATTTGTGTAAATGCAACTTAAGCCCTGGAGGTTGCAACTCAATGCATTTCCCTCCTTTTTTGTAAGGCCAGGCCCCTCTAAAGATTTTTGAGTTACAGCTGTGCCCTGGCAATTTCCATCCAGAGCATTTTCCTTATTCCTAGGTTCCCTTTGGACGTAACCCACCCCCTTCTTATTCAGTTTAAAGCCCTCCTGATAAGGTTGGCCATCTCCCATCTGAAGACACTCTTCCCCCAACCCGTAAGATGTAGTCCATCCTTTGCTAGGAGTCCTTCCTCAAGGAAGTTCATCCTGTGATCCCAGAATCCAAATCCTTCCCGATGACACCATTTTCGAAGCCAGCTATTGACCTGAAAAATCTTGCTATCTCTCTGAGGACCTTTGCCAATTACTGGGAGGATGGATGAGAATACCACCTGGGTATCCCCCAGGTCCTTAATCTTCCTCCCCAGAGCTTCATAATCCCCAACTATCTTTTGGAAAGTTTCCCGAGCTGTATCATTTGTTCCTACGTGGATGAGTAAGAACGGGTGACGATCAGCAGGTATGATCATCCTCGGTAGCCTCTCCGTGATATCCCGTATCCTAGCACCAGGGAGGCAGCACACCTCACGGGAAAACGGGTCTGGTCGGCAGACAGCTTCCGTGCCCCTCAGGAGAGAATCTCCAATCACCACCACCCTCCTCCGTGTTCTCCTTCTGTGTCTAGCTTCCCCCACACTAACTGGTTGTGGCTGCTGTCTATGAGGGGGATCTGTAGGCATGCCAGTATGGGCAATGCCAGGATCCGGTGTAGGTGTGCTAGCAAGAGGAACTTCTGCCAGCATGGTGGAATCTGAGAGACTCTGGAAATGGTTGTATAGCTCCAGTGGTTATAGCTCCAGATCTTGGTTGCATCTAATATTTAAGTACAGTATAGAAATGTAAGTGACGTAACGTATGGATTAGGAAAGAAAATGTTTATTTCTTGTCTAGCCTCAGGATCAGGGTGATCGTAATGTCCACTTTTCCAGGACACGTCCTCTTTTTCACCCTAGAAAAACCTTCATTGTCTTCCTTATTCTTGTGAACAGGTGGCCTTCCTGTAATTAAAACATTACGAGTAATAAATTCTATGCAAAAATTTTAAATTTAATAAGTCACTCAGTACTTACATTAACCACATGAAAGCAACACACTTGAGTGTTTTTAGCTTTTATTTTGTTTTATGTTATTATTTATTTATTTGACATTTTTCTTGAATGTCCTGAATTTTGGAAGGGCCTTGTCCTGATTTTTGGTTAAGACATATAGAGCACAATCCTAATCAAGTCTACTAAGAAGGAAGCCCCATTGTGTTCAAGGGGTCTTACATCCAGGAAAGTGTCTTTAGGATATTTGCCATAGTCACTGTGGACTTAAACATCGGTAATTTCAGGAAGGGGCTGACTGCCTTTTCCTACCAGTCCTTCATTCCCAACCTGACCCCTGAATAGCAGGCCTCCGTCAGTCTTGGAAGACTATGGTATTGTGCTCGGCGCTGCATATGCTGCATGCGAAGCATGAAAGCCTGGGTTAGATTGTTATGGAGGATAGGCTGTTACCCAAGCAGCAAAGCCCCCTCTCCACGCCACTGATTTAGTCCAATGGAAAGGCAGAGCCGATATGATTGGATCCAGCTGGCATCGCAGAACTGGGCTAAGGACAGGAGCTCACCCTGTCTTGTGGGGCCGACCCGGGTCTCAAACCATGGCCTGCTGGTTAACAGGAAAAGTGTCTTAGCCACTTGCGCCACCCACAGCTTGGAAATAAGTCTGTAATTCTGAACATGCTTCCACCAAGCCGGTGATTTCCAACCTTTTCCATCCCATGGTGCTCTGGCAAGGTCCAGAAATGGTCAAGGCACTCCACTGGTTTTTGTGTTTCTTACTATTGATGTGGCACACCAGTAGGATGTGGAAGAAAATATATTTGGGGTGATGTAAAATATATATTTACATGCAATATTTTATTGATAATTGTAATATTGCATATTGTAATAGTACATACTGTATTCTACTAGGTTGTTATAGTACATAGTATACAGGGATGGGCCCAGCCCGCCCCAAGATCCGGCTCGCCGGAAGTTGGGGGCAGGCCTGGGGTCAGGGGGCGGGGCTGGGGTCAGGGGATGGGGCAGGGGCGGGGCCCAACCGCACCGCACTGCGCATGTGCCAGGCTGCACACTGCGCATGCGTCCTGAAGGGAGACTTAATGTGCCTGCGCCCAGCTGGACCCAGGCACACTGAGGTTTCAGGAGACTCAGTGCGTCTGCGCCTAGCTGAACGCAGGAGCACTGAGTCTCCTAAAGCGCGGCTTCAGTAGGCACAGTGCGCTAGTGTCCAACTGGACTGGACGCTAGTGCACTGTCTCCTGAAGCCGAGCTTCAGGAGACGTGGCGACTGATGCCGAACCGGTCCCGCGGTTCTTAGCAGCCGCGGCTCTGGCCGGTTCACCAGCAGTCGTCCCGTGGGAAGATCCGGTTCGGGCGAATAGGCCCAAACCGGCATCTGCCCACCACTGAAGTATATTGTTTTATATATTACATACTGTAAAAATACATCAAGTTACATGTAATGTGTAATATTTTATTCATGTAAAATATGTTAATTATTTTCTTGGAGCAGTGGCTGTGGGTGGTGCAAGTGGCTAAGACACTGTGCCTGTTAAACAGCAGGCCAGGGTTCGAGACCAGGGTTGGCCCCACAAGACAGGGTGAGCTCCTGTCCTTAGCCCAGCTCTGCGACGCCAGCTGGATCCAATCATATCAGCTCTGCCTTTCCATTGGACTAATTCAGTGGCGTGGAGAGGGGGGATTTGCTGCTTGGGTAACAGCCTCTCCTCCATAACAATCCAACCCAGGCTTTCGTTCTTCGCATGCAGCGTATGCAGCGCTGAGCACGATACTAAAGTCTTTCAAGACTGACAGAGGCCTTCTTTCTAGGAGCAAATGGGGAGGCCTTCTTCCCCCAGCTTCAACTGCAGCTGCCTCTTCTTTTTTTCCTCTGCCTCCCCCTTGCACCTTCTCCTGGAAGTCACTGCCTTCTCTTGCATGCAGCAGGTCACTTCTGCCCTTAGGAAAGATGGGAGCCACAGGCCCACCTCCAGAAGCACATGCTTGTGCTTGAGATCCTGACTGGAGATCCTTTGGGTGGAGATCCTGAGAGGCAGCCTGGAGCTGGGAGCCGGATGACTATTTCTGGCCACTGTCCAGAAGAAAATATGCCATTTAACAAGCCGGAAGAGGGGTGGAGATCCAGGGAAACAGAAGGCAGAAGAGGGTGATACAAGCCAGTTCATTCTGCATCTCTGGACTCTACCACCTTTGAGGATAAACTGTACAGAAACCCATCTGCAGAGGACTGAACCCTGGGATCTTTTTCTAGGGGTACTCACCAGTACTCAGTTCCAGCACCTTTTCCCTCAGTACCGGCACCTTTTTCCACCTGCCCCCCCAGCAGCCCTGGGTCATATGGCGATATGCATTGTTGGCCACAAGACAAACAACCCACGATCCTCCCCAAGTCCCGGGCAGATGGGGCTCCTACACACACAAAGCTCACTCACTCTGTCATGCTGACCGTCAAGGGTGTGATGGCATAGGAGTACAGCAGCAACATGAAGCTGGTCAGGAGTGTTCCCAGCACAAGACCCTTGCACATGGACTTCCAGTTCTTCCACTGGTACACCATTGCTGTCACCTGAATAATACAGAGAAAAGGGGCACATGTAAAGATATTTCATGGATAAAAATCAAACATGTTTGATTCACAGAAACAAATGGCACAGCCAGAGCAGGTGGCAAGAGGAGAATCTGAAGAGGCCCATTGAAGGAAAAACTTGGTGGTAGTCAGCCTCTCAAACATGCTGCCACATTTCGGAAAAAAGGCAGACGGAATGCACCTAGGACCATATACTGTTGGCACCCTCTTTTTCACAAAATTATATTGAGTAACACAGTAGTTATACTGTGAATACTAGAATTCACAGTATAACTAGAAGGCTGTAAGACTAGAATACTGGGCTGTAACAAATAGAATGAATTTCAACAGGGAGAAGTGCAAGGTTCTGCACTTAGGATATAAAAACCAAAAATACAGGCATAAAATGGGGGATACTTGGCTTGGCAGCACAACATGTGAGCGGGATCTTGGAGTCGCCATTGTGTCATGAGTCAGCATGAGTCAGCATGTGATGTGTCTGCAAAGAAGGCAAATGCCATTTTAGGCTGCATTAAGAGGACTGGAGCTTCCAAGTCGCGAGAAGTTCTAGTTCCTCTTTATTCTGCATTGGTCAGACCTCACCTTGAGTCCTGTGTTCAGTTCTGGGCACCTCACTTGAAGAAAGATGCAGCCAAACTGGAGCAAGTCCAGAGGAGAGCCACAAGAATGATCAGTGGGATGGAAGGGAAGCCCTAAGAGGAAAGGTTGGGGGAACTTGGGATGTTCAGCCTGGAGAAGAGGAGGCTGAGGGGAGACATGGTTGCCCTCTAGATACCTGAAGGGCTGTCATAGGGAGGAAGGGGCTCATTTGTTCATAGCTGCCTCTGAAAGCACAACTAGAACCAATGGGTACAAACTGCAAGAGAGGAGATTCCGGTTGAATATCTGGAAAAAAATTCCTGACAGTGAGGTCGGTTTAGCAGTGGAAGAGATTGCCAAGGGAGGTGGTGGACTCTCCCTCACTGGGGATCTTCAAGCAGAGGCTCGACGAGCACCTGTCGGGGATGCTCTAGGGGGATTTCCTGCTGCAGGCAGGTGGTTGGACTAGATGACCTACTAGGTCCCTTCCAACTCTATGATTCTATGATTCTAAGTAAAGGTAAAGTAAAAAAAATAATTCTCTCCCCGTTTTCCCCCAATCTGTTTGTTCCCCCAACCTGTATGTTCCCACCTGGGCTTACCTGAGTACGCAACCAATACAGAGAACTTCGTACTCCACCTGGTGCGAGGAGCCCCGGCTCACCACCACCATCTGGTCATACTGCTGATTCAGTGGGACCCGCACGTCATAAGATTCGGGGACTTCACCCCCATAGTTGAGCTAACAGCAAAAAACACATCCAAGATTGGGGCAAGTGGGCAACTCCTCTTCTCAAATCGAAATTCTGCTCCATCTAGTCCTCTTTGGACAACCAGTTTTTTCCAGTCCCCAAAGCCATACTCCGTAATGGGTATCAAATCCTTGGTCTTGGTCTTGCATTTGGGGTCCCCATCGGGGTCGGTGAGTGTTCCCCCATATTCCACAGGGATCTCACTTGGGTCGATGTGCTGTTGGAAAACTTCCTTCCAGTTTGCTAAGGAAAAGTAATAGGGTTACGCACCTCCTTTGGAAGCAGTGTTTTTAATGTTAATAGAAATTCATATTTAAGAGTCATCCCTGCATAGCCTGGACGAGAATGCAATAATAGCAACCAAAATGGAAGCCGATTCGGAAGCTGAGTCGTTAGGCTCCAGGATCTTGAGTGGTTTTGGTTTTCTTAGCCATATGTTTGTGGAAGCGCTGTGGAATCTATATCTATAGCATTTATATACCGCTTTCAACTAAAAAGTTTGCAAACTGGTTTACAAAGAAAATGGACATCCCTTTTGCGTGTGACATCCCTTTTGCTTGGTTGACAGACTCATGTCTAGGGTTGCCGGATGGTCTGGAAAACTGGACTGTCAGTTTTTAGGGATTGTGATCCCACACTGGCCAGTTTGACCAAGGGTCCTGTCCTGGTTTGGAGGAAGAGAATTATGGCAACCCTACTCATGTCCCAATCCAGTTGAAAGTCTTTATGGGGTGTATGTTGTGCTGGAAAGTGCTTTCTGGCAATACAGGAGGCACCACATTGGCAGGAAGGCTGGAGCCTTCCCATGTGCATAGGCAAACATCGGGAGCCTGCCAAAGCTGGTAAGCCTGTGCAAAGGATTGGAAGGAGGTTGAATGGGGTGAAGCATTGGGTAGAATGGGAGAGGGTTGTAGCACATTCCCCCTTCCTGCTCGCTTTGAAACAGGACCAGCAAAAGACAGGAGCCGCTCACCTCCGAGGATGACGATTTTCTTCCGGGTGTCTTCGCTCAGCAAGTGCTTCACAAGGTTGTAAGCCATGGGGAACAGTCTGGGAGCTGGAATTGGGCCAAAGGAGAGAGTGACCACGTGGCCGGAGCATCCCGCCAGGCCACACGCACGGCGCAGGGGATGGGGTACCGTTTACCTTTGATAACAAAAATCAAAGGGACTCTGGAAAGTTCTCTTCAAACATGCTGAGAAGCTGGAAATGGAAAGAAGCAACATATAGGAAAGCACCTCTTCCAAAACCTATGTGACTAGAGGGTACAGGCTGAAGATCACACTAATGAGTGTTAATAGATGTAGTAAGCTAGCATGTCAAGCCCTTTTCCTTCTTCCTGGTGAGCTGGATCTCTAACTGCATGGAAATCTTTTATTAAAACAAGACAGGGGGATGCTCTTCTGTGTGATTTTCAACCAGTGTACCATGACAAACTGGTTTGCTGTGTGGCCCATAGGTATGCCGTGGGAGTTTGGACAATTTACATACAGAATTTATTAAACAAGCATCAATTATTAATAATTGATTGATATTATTAATCAATTATTAATATAATTATTAATAAACAAGGATCAATTATTGAGGAATTGAACTCACCAGCCTTGTCAATTGTCCAAATATTAATGGTGCGCCTTGAGACAAAAAAATCACTGCTCTAATAGGAAGTAAGAGTTACTATTAACTATCTTAGGGCAAAATCCAGAGTAACTATGGGGAGTCTTTGCTCCGGTGTAAGAACAACTTAGGGCTCAGTCCAGAGTAACTATGGGGAGTCCTTGCTCTGGTGTAAGAACAATTTGCTCTGGATTGCAATATGAATTTTCCATAGGTTTTCACTAGGTGATGCAGTAACTACAGGTACACGTAATGTCTCTTATGTGCTCCCGTAGTTACTCTGGATTGTAGGATTACTTTGGATTCCAATATGAATTTCCGATAGGTTTTCACTAGGTGGTACAGTATCTACGGGTACACATAACGTCTCTTACGTGCTCCCATAGTTACTCTGGATTTGGGGGCATGAGTTACTATTAACTATCTAAGAGAAACTACCGGACCTTTTACACCGATGTAGTTACAGTGCCACCTATGGGAAACCTATGGGAAATGCATAGAGCAATCCAGAGTAAGTGCCTCTTGCGTCTTCCTGTAGTTACTCTGGATTGTAGGGATAGTGTGGCATTGCGTATTAAGGAATCTGGGGCTCAGTCACAGTCCCCATTCATTTGACTGAAGATTGCACAGGTCAGCTTTGGAGCAAATTGGATGCTCCCGATTTAAAAGTAGGAATTATAAAAAAGGCCAGGGAATTTGTACTTTGCAGCCTGAACATCTCCAGGTCTGGCTTCAGACAGGTCTAAACCCTCGGCTTTTTTTCTGGGGGTATTCAGAACCAATCCCTTGTTGCCCACCAGACTACTGCTGAGTAGACATACCTAGGAGTCTTCCTGGCGAGTACTGACATCTTTATTCCAGGATAAAAGCACTGTTTAAACCTACAAAGTCAGAGCCAGTACAAAGTACTGGACTCAGCTTTAAACCACATGCAGGGAAGTGGAGTGGTACGTGTCAGCTTGTAAGCTGTGCTGGTTGAATTATAGATAATAAGTACTAACAGCTGAGTTTAATTTATTGTTGGGTGTGGCTTATATAAGCAATGGTTAATTTGGATTAGTTAATGTTTTATATAAATATTTGTTCTGTGCTGTTCATCTCATGGTGGGGTTTTGACCTGGCTGTGTTATTGCTGATGGGTCTCCTGTGCATGTGTAGATGCTGATAACCATGGATTGGATATTTACTGGAAAAAGGCTTTAGCCTTATTCATCTTCCTCTTATGAAGAACTGTTGCTGCTACTGTATGAAGATTATTGAAGTGCTACTCTGTGCTACTAGAATTGTTTATTGGATTCTTAAAAAAGAAAGGGGGGAAAATGCTGAAAAAACCAGGTTGGCTCCACAGGCAACTTGGGGATCAGCTGAAGTTAAAGAAAGAGAGGTATAGGGAGTGGAAGACTGGAAAGATCACCAGGGAGGAGTACAGGCAGGTAGCCCGGTCCTGTAGGGAGGGGGTCAGGGATGCTAAAGCTCAGTCTGAGCTGAGGCTGGCCAGGGGAGTCAAAGATAACAAAAAGAGCTTCTTTAGATATGCCCAAAGGAACAGGAGGAGAGACGAGGGGCTGGGGCTGCTCCTGGACAAAGATGGACAACAGGTGTCTGGAAACCAGCAGAAGGCGGAGCTGCTCAACTCCTACTTTGTGTCCATCTATTCACAGAAGGAGGGCTGTGCAAATGGGGGTGCGGGATCATTGATTCGGGGATGTGTTTACATCCCCTAAGAGGTAATGAAAACATGGATGGTGCAGAACAGCAGATTAAGATTGACAGAGAACTGGTTCGAAACCACTTAACTGGCCTAAATGAATTCAAGTCATTTGGACCAGACGAGCTGCATCCTGGAGTTCTGAAGGAACTGGCAGATGTCCTTGCAGAGCCTCTGTCGATCATCTCTGAGAAATCCCTGAGGAGTGGAGAAGAGCCTGGACTGGAAGAGGGCGAATGTAGTCCCAATCTTTAAGAAGGGGAAAAAAGAAGACCCGGGAAATTATAGACCAGTCAGTTTGACTTCAATCCCGGGGAAGATATTAGAGCAAATCATAAAACACACAATTTGTGCACATCTAGACAAGTACTCGGTGATCAAAACAACCCAGCATGGATTGACCAAGAATAAATCTTGCCAGACAAATCTGATCTCCTTTTTTGATCTTAGACAACATATTTCCAGGAAATGCAATCCAGTGACCTGAAAGGTAGTATATAAATACCAGATATTATATGCCAAAAAGCCAGGTGTGTGCATTGGAGTGTGTGTTAGATTTTTTCAGGGGTGCAGGAAGGGACTCTCCCCTTTTATTGCACCCAAGGGTGCTCAGTATGACCAGGCGTGGATGGCAGGAGGGATTCAGGGTGCAGGAAGGGGCTCTCCCCTTGTCTTGCACCCAAGGGTGCTCAGTAACCCCTGGATCCAGGTGCAACCCTAACCCTAACCCACACTGGAATGCATCCATCCACCCCTCCTGTACTTACCTTGGATTAAGAGGAGGAGGAGGAGAAGGCACCAACAGTGGCAACAGGGAGTACAGTAGTCCTGAAAACGTCTCAGGTGGAGGCTGCCAATGCCAGGCAGCGGCGTAAAGAACTTAGGAGCCAGGCAAAGCAAATGCAGATTTTCAGCACCACCTAGAGATGGAGAGTCAGCATCGGATGAAGGACCTCGAGGAAGTGAAGAGGCAACTCTAGGAACTTCAAAGGAAACAGCAGTTAGAACCCCATGGAGCCACTGAGGATGTGGAGGAGAGTGACGAAATGGAGGTGAGCACACCCAGCCGCAAACGCCGGAGTGAGGCTCTTGCTTCCAGGCACTCCCTTCCTGAGACGGCACAAAAGAAAAAGGCACAGGTGGAGTAACTAACACGGGCTTCTGTTTGATATTAGAACTGTAATCTGTGATTAGCACCTAGAAAATAGCGAGGTATTAAGCTCTGCATGTATTTTATCACCAGTTCAAAGCAGGCTGGCAGGAATAGAAAAGGACTTCCCCTTTTCTATTCTTGAGCGGGGATGCCTTGGTCAGCCCTGCTACGAACCTAAGTGACTCCATCTTGAAAGTATTACCCTGTAGTGAAGCCAGCTGGAAAACGACAGCTTAGCTGGGGGAAGAGTAACAAAGAAGTACCAAGTAATGACTTCCTGAGAGGAAAGATGCAAATAGTCTCTCAATGGGCCATCAGCTACAACTGGTTTCATCTTGTCGTGATTGTACTAGAAAGGACAGGAAAGAGCCAGAAGTTTCTAGACATGGAAGATTCTCAATGGTTCAACACAGCTGGGCTGGCTGGGTAGACCCCAACACCACAAGGGGTGGGGTAACACACCTCTGAAATTCTTAGATTCATAGAATTGGAAAGGACCTAGTAGGTCATCTAGTCCAACGCCCTGCCCCTTGTCCCCCCTTCTTGGGTGAGGTGGGGGGTCTACACCCCAGATCTCTCTACTCATGAGTAACCCCAAAGACTTCACCCAGAGAGATCACAACCTGGGCATTTAATCACTTCACTGCCTACAGCTGTCCCTGTACCTTACTGCTTGGCTCCATTGAAATCAATGGAAACCCCAAAAGTCATACAACAATCCCCCCAAAAAGAAAAAGCGCCCCAAATGGTGTGGGGTTCTTCTCCACAAAGGGTCCCCCTTCTCCTGAATTAATATGAAGTCTCTGGCTTCAGGGGTTCCCTGGGAAAAGCAGGTGAACCCCGATTTCTTCCAGAAGGGAGGGTCTCCCAGCTCTGTCCTTGAGGTAGATCAACCAATTTCTGAGTCCAGAATGCAAAAGAAAGTAAAAAAGCACTCTTTAGGGGGACCCCAAAATCCTTCTTTTGGTGTTCACGCCCTCTTGGACCCCAGCAGAGGCTTCCCCAGGGGTGCAGGATGAAGCAGCTGGCTTGCTACCCCCTCCATCATCCCCAGGTCCCCCTCTAGCTGGACGGGTCAAGCCTGGCTGCCTCTATTTGTTACACTTTTCAATCAACATTTTCCTAGCATTTACTAACGTTTTATACACAGTATCAAACCCACAATGACCCAGACGTCTATGCATTAAATGTATGCAGTGAGCATGATCAAGCTTATTGTTAAATACTTTCTTTACATGCACAGTTTTTGAATTGTCCAAGATTTTGTCCAAGAATTGTCTAGATGTGACAAACTGTAAAGGTGCTAGTTCTCCTATGTGTACTGACTTTATCAGATCCGAATTTGAACAGAGTCCATTATTGTGATAAAGACAAATATCAGTCAGCAATAGGCAGCTTGTTGTGTATATCACAATGGTCAAGACCTGATATCAGTGCTGCAGAGAATATCCTGAGTAGATATGTGTCCAAAACAAGCAAATCGGAATGCTATATTAAGAGTGTTGCGTTATCTAAAACAAACTCAAGAGTATTGTTTAAACAATGTACACCAAAGACGGAGTAATATATGCTGATGCCGATTGGGCAGGAGATGTAAATAGTAGAAAGTCTACATCTGGAGTACTCACGTACTATGTCGGTGTATTGATTGGGTGGCAAACTGCTAGAAAGTCTCTAGTTGGAAGCAATTTTAATTGCGCAATTTTAACGGGCAGGAGGTCTGGTCTAGAGGGTAGAGCCTCCGTTTGCCTGTCGATAAGAGCTGAAGGTTGCCGGATCGAGATAACCGGAAATCAGATCCAAAGCAAGGCCTTGAAAAGCGGCTGCTGTAGCTGAGATTTTCCATCTGCTTTTCAGTGGGAGTGAAGGAGTTTTCTCAGCTGCCCTTCTGAGAACTGAAGGAGAACTTTGTCAGCCAGCATTTCAGACATCGGGGCCAGTGTTGAAAATGTCCAGAAAAGTGGTATATAAATGCCTAGTTATTATTATTTATTTATTATAATTGATATGTGCATTCAACAGTTGGCAGCTTCTAAACCGAAACCTGTATAAGAATTTGCACAAAGTACACTTATGCTGTAGCTTAATGCAGCCTAAAATGGCACTTGCCTTCTTTGCAGACACATCACACTGCTGACTCATGTTCAGCTTGTGATCCACAGTGGCTTCTCCAAGGTCCTGCTCACATGTTGTGCTGCCAAGCCAAGTATTCCACCATTTTATACCTGTATTTTTGGTTTTTATTGCCCAAGTGCAGAACCTTCCACTTCTCCCTGCTGAAGTTCACTCTATTTGTTCCAGCCCAGTATTCTAGTTTATCCAGATCCTCCTGGAGGTTTCTCCTTCTTCTGGTTGCTGCTCCTCCCAGCTTGGTGTCATCCGCAAATTTGATCAGGCTCCCCCGTACCCCTTTCTCCAAGTCATTGATGAAAATGTTAAAGAGAACCGGTCCCAAGACAGAGCCTTGGGGGACCCCACTTGAAACTGACCTCCAGGTTGACACAGAACCATTTACTAAAACCCTTTGTGTGCGGCCATCAAGCCAGTTGCGGATCCACCTAACGATTGCCCCGTCTAGCCCATATTTTTCCAACTTCCCAATTAAGATGTCATGTGGACCTTGTCAATGCTTTGCTGAAGTCAAGATAAATGACATCCACAGCTTTGCCATGTCGAAGGGTGGAAACTTCACCCTCTAATGCTGCCACCTTCTCCTCCAAAAGTGCAACCAGTTTGCACTTGCAGCATCGATAATCCCCAGGGTCCTTGGGCAAGAAGACAAACATGGCACATGTGGTGCATGTCACGACAACTGGGCCCTTCCCTTCCATCTCCTGTCAACTTCACAAGTCCTCCTTGTTCACAGGCTCCGATCCACAGGATCGCGCCTCAGGCCCTGATGCTGCCCTTGAAAGCTTCTACCACCAAGCAACCAAGCCAATGAACAGCTAGCAGCAGTTAACCCCCCAGCTAAGCAGCCCCTCCTCCTCCACTCACCTGGGACTCTGATCTCCTTCTCAGCTCTCCACAAAAAAAAGGAGGGGAGGAGGAGAGGCTTCAGAGACCTTTGTAGAGAACAGGGGAGCACAGGATGGATGGCACCCCACTTCTGAAACCATCCCACTTGAAAGTGCCTCGCAAATTACATTTTGAAAAACCCAAGCCTCCCGAGGGGCACCCCTTGTTCCTGGCCCCTCAAGGACCTGTGAGTCATGGAGATGCTACCCTGGGGAGTATGGGGGAGGCACCAGCCAGCAGGGAATGGCAACTTGTGTCGGGGAGGTGGGCAGCATATCCCAGCAGCACCCAGCATTACAACAGACATCCAGGAGGATGAGACCCATTCAGGGGAAGCACCTGGCACCCACAAAGAAGGGGGTACTGCTGACCCCTCCTGAACCCCCAAATCTGGAAACTCTGGAAATGGCTTCAGGAGCCTCCCCAAGCACCTGGAGTAGCCAGGAGCCATCGTGGGAGACCTCTGGCTGCAGCGTGGGTGCTGGAGAAGACTTTTCATACAGCAGCAGCACCAGCAGCACCAGCAGCACCAGCGTGGAGGACAGTGGAAGCAATGATGGCAGTTGTGGCAAAGATGCAGGTAGTCTATGGAGGAAGGTGAACCCCCTCCCCCTCCTCAACACCAAGAGACTCTACTCAAACAGCTGCCCTGGGTACAGTGCCTCATCCTGGAAGTCCAGCAGTTGGTGGCCACCACACCCAAGGTGGTGTGCTGCTTTGCAGTGCCTGCTGTAATCCCCTGACTGCCATACCGGTGCCAACCTCTGACTGCCATACCGGTACCACCCAGGGCTTCCAGCCTGTCAAAACAGTGGGACAGGAAGGCATGGGTGCATGCCAAGGCCAAAGCCTGCAGTAGAGAGAGAAAGAAAGAGAAAAGGCGTTACAAGTGGGACCTGCCAGCACCGGTGATGGAGGTGGTGTAAGGGAGTAGGGCGTGTCCCCTGAGGACCCCCAGAAGCCACCCTGCAGTAGCAGCAGCCACACTGCAAGCCACCAAGGATGAGCAGGTGGAAAGGGTACCCACAATGGGCTTCACAAAGACCTGTAAAAAGACTTACAAGGTGCCAATCCAGCTGGTGGCCAAAGAGAGGGGAGGCCCAAGACAGCAGGGCAAGCAGGTGGCTGAAGGCCTGGTCAAACTCAGGAACACCAGAGCCCTTGGGAGGCACCAAGCCCTGCAGCAACTGGGAGACAAATAGATAGAAGAGGAAGACCAGGAGCAAGGCGACAACAGGGCTTGGAGGGAGATGCAAGAAATGGCTCAGCATCTCCTTTAAGTCCTGGACCAGTAAGCCAAACTCCCCAAAGAAGAATTGCAGCTCCAGCTGCCTGCAGCTCCACAACACCACAGAGACCTGGAGACCAACCTGGGAGGACAATGGCGCTATGTCCTCTCAGAGCTGGAAATGGCCCCAGATCTCCCAAGGACCTGGTTCTTCTGGGAGGCTTCTGGTGCAGTCATTGGAAGACATTAATTGGCATCCTTCAGTCTCGAAAGACTATGGTATCGTGCTCAGAAGTGGTATCTATAACGTATAACAGTATCTTTTATGACTAAACAGGCCAATTCGAGAGTGGCAGCCCCTTCCACACTGAGGGCAGATACAGTCAGTCCCCTGCCCAGGCCCCAGATTTTGCTGTTTCCAGAACGCCTCTTTGTCTCAGCCTGCCGAATGAGTGTCTCTTCGAATTGAAGAAGGCCATGCTGCGTCTTTTGCCTCCATGCTGAACGATCAGAGGTCAGGGTTTCCCAGTTGTTGATATCCATTCCCATGGCCTTTAGATCCCTCTTGCAGACGTATCGCAGCTGTGGTCTCCCTCTAGGGCGCTTTCCCTGCACTAATTCTCCATACAGAAGGTCTTTCGGAATCCAACCCCATGGCCATTCTCACAACATGTCCAAGCCAGCGTAGAAGTTGCTGTTTCAGAAGTGTGTACATGCTAGGGATTCCAGCACGTTCCAAGACTGCACCATTTGAAACTTTGTCATGCCAAGTGATGCCAAGAATACGTTGGAGACAGTGCATATGGAAGGTGTTCAGCTTTCTCTCCTGCCGCGCATGAAGGGGCCAAGACTCGCTGCAGTACAAGAGTGTGCTCAGGATGCAGGCTCTATAGACCTGGATCTTTGTATGTTCTGTCAGCTTCTTATTAAGCCATACTCTCTTTGTAAGTCTAGAAAACGTGGTAGCCGCTTTACCGATACATTTATTCAGCTCGGTATCTAAAGAGAGTGTTGGAGATAGTTGAGCCGAGGTACACAAAGTCATGCACAACCTCCAGCTTGTGTTCAGAGATTGTAATACAGGGAGGTGAATCCACATCCTGACTCCTGACCCATGTCTTGTATTTTCTTCAAGCTGATTGTCTTGGCAGGCTTTGTTAAAATCGTCCATAAGTAGTTGGAGGTCTTTGGCAGAGTGAGCAGTAACAGCAGCGTCATCAGCGAAGAGGAACTCCCGCAAGCATTTCAGCTGGACATTGGACTTTGCTCTTAGTCTGGAAGGATTGAAGAGTTTTCCTTCGGATCTGGTCCGGAGATAGATTCCCTCTGTTGCACTTCCAAAAGCATGCTTCAGCATGACTGCAAAAAAGATCCCAAATAAAGTTGGTGCGAGGACGCAGCCCTGCTTTACTCCACTTTGGATGTGAAAGGAGTCTGATGTTAAGCCATCAAAAACTACAGTGCTCTTCATGTCATGATGAAAGGACCTGATGATGTTGAGGAGCTGAGGTGGGCATCCAATCTTGGGGAGGATTTTTAAACGGCCATCCCTACTAACCAGATCAAAAGCCTTAGTAAGATCTATGAAGGCTACAAAAAGTGGCTGTCTTTGTTCCCTGCATTTCTCCTGCAACTGTCTAAGGGAAAATACCATATGAGTGTTGGACCTGTTGGCTCGAAATCCACACTGTGATTCAGGATAGATTCTCTCTGCAAGCACCTGGAGCCTCTTCAGTACAACGCGGGCAAGTAGCTTCCCTACAACACTAAGAAGAGAGATGCCACGATAGTTGTTACAGTTGCCCCGTTGCCTTTGTTCTTATACAGTGTGACGATATTGGCATCCTTCGTGTCCTGTGGTACTCCACCTTCCCTCCAACAGAGACAGAAGATTTCGTATAGTTCGGTGGGAATGGTCCCTCTACAGCACCTCTGGATTTCAACAGTGATGTTATCTTTCCCAGGGGCCTTTCCAAAGGCAAGGGAATCCAGGGCCGCATCTAGTTCATCCAAGGTTGGTTCACTGTCAAGCTCCTCCAAGACAGGCAGGCACTCAATGTTGTTTAATGCTTCTTCAGTTACTACGTTTTCTCTGGAGTATAACTCGGAGTACTGCTGCACCCAGCGTACCATCTGCTGTGCTTGGTCCTGGATGACCTCGCCTGTAGCAGACTTCAGGGGGGCAGATTTCCTCACTGTTGTACCTCAGGCCTGCTTGATGCCATCATACATCCCCTTGATGTTGCCTGTGTCAGCTGCTACCTGGATCTGAGAGCAAAGCTGCAGCCAATAATTGTTAGCACATCTCCTGGCGGTCTGTTGGACTTTGCTACGAGCAGCTCGCAGGGCCTGTAGGTTGCGCTCACTGGAACAGGCTTTATATGCAGTTAGAGCACCCCTCTTTTCCTCAAGGGCTGGCGTTAGCTCCTCCGAGTGGGCTTCAAACCAATCTGCTGTCTTTTAACCTCCTTACCAAAAACTGACAAGGTGATAGTATAAACAGCATTCTTGAAATGTTCCCATCGATTGGATGCATTTGTATCAACTGGGCCTGGGAGAGCTTCCTCCAGTGCTTGGTCAAATTCCTTCACTTTTTCCAGACTGCGGGTTTTGCTGACGTTAATTTGTGGTCTTCCTTCTTTCTTTGAGTGATGCAGCCTTTGTTTGCAGTTTTAATTGGCGGCATACCAGGGAGTGATCTGTATTGCAGTCAGCACCCTGATAGCTGCGTGTGATCTTAATGCTGGGAAGGCTGGAGCGCCTGGTGAGGATCAGGTCAAGCTTGTGCCAATGCTTTGATCTTGGATGCCTCCAAGAGACTCTGTGTTGAGGCTTTGTGTTAAAGAATGTATTACTGATGCAAAAACTGTAATAGCAGCAAAACTCAAGCAGGCGTTGGCCATTTTCATTCATCTTCCCAGTGCCAAAATGACCTAGATAAGAGGGCCAAGAACTATGGTCAGATCCAACTCTTGCATTAAAATCGCCAAGGATAAACAATGGTTCTTTCTCAGGGATGTTCTCAGGGATGTTGGTAGTAGCAGCCAGATCATCATAGAATTTTTCTTTGGATTCTGCTGAAGATGGCAGTGTTGGTGTATATGCACTAAGAGTGACCAGCCCTGCTGATGTCTGTAACTGCAAGGACAGGATTCTTTCACTTCCTCCTGTATGTGGAACAATGGATCCTAGTAGGGTGTTTCTGACTGCAAAGCCAACCCCATAGTCTCATGTGATGGCTTTCCCTGCCAGAAGAATGTGAAGTTTCTCTCTTTAATGGATCCTGAGTCTGAGAGCCTTGTCTCTTGAAGAGCAACAATGTCCATCTGCAGTCTGCTCAGCTCCATGTCGATGACAGCTGTCTTACATACGTCGTCTATTTCTTGCAAATCATCAGAAAGGCCAGGGGTCGTTGTCCAAACATTCCAAGTGCCCAACTTTAGCACTAAGGATTTCTTTTGCTTGTTGCGTGGTGCAGAGTTGTTGATCTGCTTGTTGGATTTCATGCTCTATGTGAAGCTGGAGTGTCCTCTCCAGAGCACGATGGCCTGGGCAGGTTGATATGAAGGATAGGCTGTTACCCAGGCAGCAAATCCCCTCTCTTCACGCCACTGAAATAGTCCAATGGAAAGGCAGAGCCGATACGATGGGTTCCAGCTGCGTCGCAGGAATTACCAGAAAGTGATTTTACATGGTCATGAACTGCTTCCGGGACTCCAACTCCGGATTTTGCCTCGAGGTTGAGCTACCCCTTTTCCCTGAGCCTCAAGGTGAGACAGAACATGGACTAGACTAATTCTCCCCCCACCTCCAAGCTCAGACAGAACAGAGCAATCTAACCTCAGAGCATCCAAAAGCATCAGCTAGGCTAAACCCCACCCCTCACCTCTATGATCAGCCAGGAAAAAGCCATCTGGCGGAAGAATAGGAGGGGAAAAGAACAGGGTGGGGTGAACTTCTCCAAGTACAGCCACAAGCAGACCCTGCAGAGCTGCAGAAAGGCCGGGATTTGCTCCTGGATGGACTGCGGGGCAAGGTGCTCAACCCCACCACCAGGAAGTGCCTGAGGATCCAGAGGGCCCATGCCATGTACCTCACATATAGTGTGAACAAGTTCATATGCAGCTGGAAAGAAGTGGCTTAGCCAGTATGGCTCACAGACACAGGCATGGAGCACCAACTCAAGGGGCTCCATGCATACTGGGAAGCGCAGCAGGAATGTTGGCGGGAGCCAGGTGGCAAGGAGCAGGCAAAGACGAGACCACTTCTCAAGGACAGTCCAGCAGGGGGCGGCCATTGTTGCTGGAGAACTGGCTATTGCCCGGTGGACAGTGGAAAGGAGGTGTGCCAAGCCCAATCAAAGGCAGGAGGCCCACTCCAGGAGCAGCAGCTTAGAGCACTTCTGGTCAGGGGAAAGAGGCACAGAAAACAGTTGCTGCTCTCCCATTCAATGGAAGGGGTAGTGATGGGTCTCTCGGTGTGTCCTCTCGCTGTCCACCTGCTCTTTCACCTGGCAGAGGGCCCATTCTTCCTCCACCAGAGGGAATGTGGTCGGAAGCGTTGGGATGCCCTGTCCTTCCAAGTCTCTGATATACGTCATCTTCCTTGGCTTTATGATCTTAAGTGATCTCTTCCTCTTGATCCTCTTCTCCACAATCTGCCTCTTCTGCTTCTGTTTTGGAACTTCCAGGTGGCTCCTAGGCATCTGGTGTGGTTGTCTTGCACTGGGAGAGGCGATGTCGACTCACTGGCCTCAACAGCAGGTGGCACTCTCACGTCTGCCACTGTCTCTGCTCTGGATAAGGCTATGATCTGCATGTCCACTTGTCTCAACGCCTCCTCCAGTTGCTCTCTCCTGGCCCTGAGCTCTTCCTCTCTCTGCATCGGGCTGTAGTCATCTGGTTCAGCCGGGGACATGTCCTCCTCTTGGGACTCCTCGGGTGACTCTTCCAGTGACTCGTTGTCTTCCTCCTCCTCCTCCAGCTAATATCTCTTATTCTCCTCTGGTTCATAATCCTGGTTGAGGCCTGAAGCCAAATGATGCATCTGGGCTCTTTTGAGGGTGGCTGGTCCCTTGTCCCTAGAAGCTGAGGCAGGTCAGCCGGGTCCTTCCTGCTCCTGGTGCCAATGCTTCCAGCAACAGGCTCCTGACGGGTGGCTCTCTCCCCCCCCCCCCGCCAGTGCCAATTCTTCCAGCAGCAAGGACGTCCTGCATGCCTGCAGCTTCTGCTGAGGGGTGGTGGAGGGTCCATGGTGCATGCTGCATGTTGCACGTTGTTGTCCCTCTCCTCCCTCCGTCCACAGGTCCACTTTAGGGTGTCTGTCTCCAAGGCAGTCGCCACCTGCATATCTGTTGGCTTTGCGCTCATGATGATGAGTGGTGGTGGTTGGTGATTAGACAGGTAGAAGTTTAGTTGAGATAGGTATGGCAGGGGTAGGTAGAATCATAGAATGCTAATCTGCCTAGTCACTGGAACCCCAATATCCTACTCCAGTCTTTGGCACCAGGTGCCCTGCTGTCCCAAAAGAGGCTGGGGAGTTTAGGGTGCATGTATCCCTTTCAATTCACACTGTTAGGGCCTCCCACTGCTATTGCCTCCCAAATATGAGCTCCTCACTCCCATAAGGCAGGGGCTCCTCACTCCCATAAGGCAGGGGGTATTGTCAGGTATGTTGCCTTTTAAGGTTCAACCCCCCCCCCCACCACCACCACCACAACACAAAAGGCCAGAAGGAAAAATCAACACAGTAAAAAAAGTCATTTTGTATTTGCAGGCTTTTTTGCTGCTCAGCTGCTGGAGGCTCACCTGACAGATGGAAGCTCCCCTGGCACTGTCTTGCTCCTGCTGCTGGTATTGGGATGCTGCTTCAGATGCAGGGGACTGCCTGGTTTCCTCTCTGGTCCCCAGAATGCTACTCCCAGGCTTGCTCTGGCTAGTCCTCTGCAGGTGCAGGTCCTCAGCTGTCAATTACAGCTTTGTCTGGAGCTGAGTGGCCAGCTAATTGCTGACTACTGTCAGCTGCTGCTCCCCAAGAAAAGGAAAAATACCTCCAAACAAAACCAAAAGAGCCGCAAAACTGGGGTCTGCCACTCCCGGTGGGTTCTGGGGTTTTCCCCCAAGGGTGGCTGATGTTGCCCTCACAACAGCCCCCCCCCCCCCCACAACAGGGAAGTAAGAAAAAACAAACATGAAAAAGGGCACCTTATAAATGTAGCCCTTTATATGTCTGCAGTGTCTGCAGCTGTCTGGGCAGCCTCTCCTACGCTGTTTGAGGCAGCTTTTCTGGGGTACCCCTTCACCCCAAATGGTTGGGGATCCCCTCACCAGTTAGCCCTGGTGTTCAAGCTGAGGAAAATAAAATACAAAAGGCAAAAAGAAAAAGAAAAAAGCCAAAAAACATTGTTGTTATCTGCCTAGCCTGGGCTACCAGGAAGGCTGCCACACCCAGTGCTTTGCCAAAATTTACAAAGTTCATTTTTGGGGTACCCCCATACCCCAGAGGGCTGGGGGTCCCCTCACCAGGTGCCCCTTGGGTCTAGCAAAAGAAGGCACTTGGGTCCAGAGAAAGAAAACTTCCAAAATTGTAAAAAAGGTAAAACTTACAAAAAGTCTAAATTTTCTCAGGAGCTCCTCACTCCCACGTCCTTCCACCTTGGTGTGGAGTTGGGGTTGGATTAACAGGCATCCAACTCCAGGCAGTGCTACAGAGATGGGAGGCATCTGAATAAGTTGGATGCCAAATATCAACAACAACTACAACAAACTTTAGTAGGCATATTAACAGACAACAATAAAAATCCACTGGATATAAGCATATTAGATAAACAAATCCAGTGTATAAAATTCATTAATGAACAAGCATTGCTTAGAAAAATAAAATTGAGTTTAATATAAAATAATAAATAACATGAAAGTTCTCCGGAATTAAAAAAAGTAAGTTTTACGTCTCTTTGACACCACAATCAAGAAAATGCTTACGGAATTTAAAATTGCCACGTTAACTGAGGCAAGCAACCTACAGAGTATGGCAATATCCTGTTTCTTAATTTAGTAAAAAAAGGGGATAGATATTTAGTTCTAACATCATTATAAAAAGGGAAGTAAAGTTGGTTATGAATTAGAAACTCAGTATTCCCCAATGGACATGTGCACGTTGCGTGTGACAAAGGGTAGCAAGAGAGTTTGGCCACAAGTTCGCGGGATGGAAAGGCATTACAGTGGGCTAGCAATAACATACGACATTTCTGTGAACCGTAGACTTTAGTCCATGACTAGTCCAAGCCAAATAGCTTGGGCAGAGGCATGAACAAGTGGAAGCTGAAAAGTAAGAGGGGAGCAAAATTTGGCCACAGATGCAAAAACTACTTGGCTTTCAATGTCAAAAAGCCTCTGAGTAATTAGCTGTCTAGTAACTGACAAGTTGTTATTTCCCAAAAGGTTGGGAGAAAACCTGATGGAACAAAGTTTATTGATAAATCGTCGAAATCCTAAAGATTGCCAAGAGTCAGCAAGAACCTCTTGTAAATTTGCAGATGACACTAAGCTGGGAGGAGTGGCAAAGACAACAGAAGAAGGAGAAACCTCCAGGAGGATCTGGATAAACTGGAGTCCTGGGCTGGAACAAATAGAGTGAATTTCAACAGGGAGAAGTGCAAAGTTCTGCACTTGGGCAGTAAAAACCAAAAACACAGGTATAAAATGGGGCATACTTGGCTTGGCAGCACAACATGTGAGCAGGATCTTGGAGTCGCCATTGTGGATCACAAGCTGAACATGAGTCAGGAGTGTGATGTGTCTGCAAAGAAGGCAAATGCCATTTGAGGCTGCATTAAGAGGACTGGAGCTTCCAAGTTTCGAGAAGTTCTAGTTCCTCTTTACTGTTACCAAGAGAGCAGTAAAAATAGGGAAATTAGCTTGTGCTTCTCTTTGGTTACTATACAGGATCTAGGCAGGACTTAAAAACAGCGTCACGCAAAGAATATCCTTGTTAGAAAGTTAAACACTAAGGAAAACTCTTGTCACAAAGAAGCAGATTTTATTGTCATAAAACATGAACCAATATTACATACATTCAGTAGCATGAGAGTGAAGTGTACCTGTTTCTTGCATAGTGTGTACCAGGGAAAAGGGGGGGAAGCAAAGGAAGGGGGGAGCAATATCTACCTTCTTCCTTTGGCCATGCCAGGATCCAGGTGGGAGGAGGGTCCAGGAAGAGAGATGATCCAAAGGGGAAGAGGGTCCAAGCAGAAAGAGGGAGGAACAATAGAGTGCAGGGCTCTTTATAACCTAGGTCCAGGAAGGCTGTTTACCTTACAGGAAGGGGAAGGCTGGAAGACTACCACCCGAGGGCCATCACCCAATCAGAAAATAAAGAAGAACACATCCAGCTAAGTGTGGTCAAGTTTTGAAAAGAGAAAGAATGGGGAAGTGACCATGTGACTGGCTTAACCTTTGCAAAGGAAAACAATAGAAGACCATGCTTCCCATTAGCATATAAATGACAGTAGCAGGGTAGTTAACAAAGAAAGGATTAGTTGCTTGTAGGCCAAACAAATTGCTAAACACCCAAAGGTGTGTTTAGAAATGTAAAAGGGGGGAAGGGAAATGGGACTTTGAGCTAACACATTTATAATATTGAATTAATAAAATGTATTAATATAATAAGGGAGCAATTCTTGTAACATTACTCTGCATTGGTGAGACCTCACCTTGAGTCCTGTGTTCAGTTCTGGGCACCTCAGTTTAAGAAATATGCAGCCAAACTGGAGCAAGTCCAAACATATTCCACTAAGGGGTCACCTACAATCATGGAATGTGGGAACACATTATCATCCTCCATAGTGGCCAATGGTGAATATAGCTGAGAAATCTGTCCATTTGATAATGCATCTCCTCTCTTCTAGTTATATGCTAGATGAACATTTGTTGCACCAGAGCATTGAAGAGTATTTGTGCCTTGAGGAATATTTGCACCAGAGCCCTAGGAATATTTGTGTGGACCCATATGTGTATTGCAGCAAAGCGCATCCCACCATCCTTGAACCATAGAAACACAATATCAGCCTCATGATGGCCAATGGTGAATACAGCTTAGAATCATGTCCATTGTATAATGCATCTCATTTCTTCCAATTAGATGGTAGATGAAAGTTTGTTGGACGAGAGTATTGATTTTGGCTCCAGGATTGTGCGTGTGTACCTCTGCGTGTTGCATCAAAGTGTCTCCCACCATCATGGGACTTGGGAACACAATATCAGACGTATTATGGGATCAGAATACCAGGCAATGGAGAATGGTGAATATATTGTCTGGGGGAATATGAGGCTTGGCTGTAGCAAGGAAGCAGTGCATCGGTGTGCAATGGCAGCCACTTAACCACGTCCTCCTGGACACTGCTATAAATAGGTGGCCAGAGAGTGGTGCTGATTGTGTAAGTGAGGCAGCAGTGGCAGTGCATGGCTTTGGGCGGCTGGAACTGGCTTCCCAGAGAGAAGCTGATTAGGGCTGCCTTGGGATGATTACCAGCTGAGATGAATTAATTACAACTGAACAGCAGCTGCCATCTGTCAGTGTCAGGATCACAAAAGGGCAAGGTGGAAGGAAATAAGGTGGGCTTGCCCAAGGAGGGGTGGTCCTGCCCAGGGAAGCAGCTCTGATACTGGCATGACTCAGTCCTCCAGTGCATGACCTTAGAAGTGACATGTGTTTTGCCCAGATGTGGCTGACAGGGAAGTGCCAGCCACCAATGCCTCCCCACCAGCCTGCCCATGTCATGGTAGGGGAGCATGTAGGTCTTCCACTTCCTGCAAGGATGATGCCTGCTGGGTCCTGGGCAGGGAATAAGAACATGTTCACCTGGCTGGGGAGGCTGAAGAAGGATCCACTCAAAGCTATTGAGAGGAGGGGAAAGGAGGGTGATGTGCCAGATTTGGATTTGCTGGCCATTCATGATCAGCTTGGGGAAAGTGAGCAGGAAAAGGGAGTGTTGATGGATCCTGTTCTGGGCCTGTGGTGAAAAGAGGTGATGCAACGGGGGAGGGGAAGAGAAGTGGAAGGGAAAGTGAATAGGGGAGGTGACAAGATGCTGCACTACATGGTCCTTCTATAGTACCTGAAATACATATCTGTGTGTCCTCCAAGAGCTAGAGTTTCCTGCCAGCCCCCTTGGGACCCTTTTGCTGTGGCAGAATGAAGGGATACCTTCTTTGCTGGGTTTCCTCCCAAACCTCCTTAGAAGATGTTCAGAAATCAACCACATGAGGGGGGCTGGAGCATCATTAGAGCAACCTGATGCTGCTCTGCTTTTAAGTTGCAAGATTTCATTTTCATGATTTTAACTGAATAATTAAAAAAATAAGTAGAGTTGTTGCCCCCCCTTGACCTTGGCCGAAATAGCTACTGCTAATCTCGCTATCTTAAGCTGCTCTCTGACCAGCAATTACGGGATCATAAGTCCCAGTAGGGCCAGGCAACGTGCTGATCCCTGCGAGGGCAGAAGCAGCGTCCTGCAGGTGGTTTGCACAGGCTGGCTCAAGAGCTGTGTTGACTTGGAGAAGGATCAGCCCAGGAGAGGAGGAGGAGCCACCAAGGAAGCTGGGGTGCCAACACTTGGACTGTGCACAGAATCCATCTACACGCCAAGAGCCTTTCCTGAAATGTGCTTTGATTCATGTTTCTGTGTTTTTGTGGCACAAAAATACCACTGATGATGATGACGAGGGTGAGCAGGACCCCTCCCACTTGGCAACTGGTCACAGTTGCTGTCTATGCACCCCTCCCCTTCCCTCCACAGTGCACAACATGACTATGGACAAGGACACGCTGTTCTCTGCCTTCAGTGGTGCTGGTGAGACAAGGGGAAGTTCAGCTCCTCTCCCACCCACTGAGGCTTCAGAAAGAAAAGGTCTTTGGTCATCCAGTTCCTGTCTTTTAGGGGGGAGGGGGATGTTTCAATCTTTTTTTATCTAGATAGCAAATGAAAAGTGGTGCCAAGATAACTAGTAAAGACAGTGTTGTTTGAATGGCTCATTCTCTTGACTACATACAGAAAGGAGGAAGCTGGCTTGGGATGTGGGGAAGCTGGCTGCCCTACAGGCTCTTTGGAATCTGTGGGACTGAATGAAGCTGCAAGTCAATAGCCAAGCATATTGGGAGGAAGGTAGAGGAAGACTCTCTGTAAGAAGCTTGGAGCTTCTCATGCCAGGAAGCCAGGCTCAGATCCAAACCTTTGACTTGCAGAGGAGAGCTAGATTGCAGGAGCAAATGCTGCCTTGTGGCTCACAGAGCTGGGGCTACTGTGGCTTGAGGTGAAGGGAGCACCTCAGCTGGAGGCAGGGTGACCACATGATTGGATTTTTCCGAATTTGTCCTCTTTTTCAAGCCTTCTGCCTGGATGTCATCCAAAAGGTCTTCGTTGTCCTCTATTTTGGCTTCATTTTAGAACTTTGCAATGGTGTGCAGTACCCAACATGTCATATGATTCATACTGAAGAACAGAATCCAATGCAAAAGTTGGTTTTGAAATATCTCCTTCCTATCAAATGTTACGGCCAAAAAACAAAAGCTAAAAAATATGATTGAATTTTATGGGGAAGTGAAAGTGCCCAATATCATGGCTTTACTCGTGAGTAGGCAAATGTGCCATTGTCCACTGGAAGGGTGAGGCTGAGGGAAACACAGGTATAAAATGGGGGATGCTTAGCTTGGCAGCACAACATGTGAGTGGGATCTTGGCGTCGACACTGAACATGAGTCAGCATGTGATGTGTCTGCAAAGAAGGCAAAGGCCATTTTGGGCTGCATTAAGAGGACTGGAGCTTCCAAGTTGCAAGAAGTTCTAGTTCCTCTTTATTCAGCATTGGTCAGACCTCACCTTGAGTCCTGTGTTCAGTTCTGGGCACCTCACTTGAAGAAAGATGCAGCCAAACTGGAGCAAGTCCAGATGGAGTGACAAGAATGATCAGTGGGATGGAAGGGAAGCCCTGCGAGGAAAGGTTGGGGGAACTTGGGATGTTCAGCCTGGAGAAGAGGAGGCTGAGAGGAGACATGATTGCCCTCTTCAGATACCTGAAGGGCTGTCATAGTGAGGAAGGGGCTCATTTGTTCATAGCTGCCTCTGAAAGCAGAACTAGAACCAAAGAGTACAAACTGCAAGAGAGGAGATTCTGGTTGGATACCCGGGAAAAAATCCTTGACAGTGAGGGCGGTTTGGAAGTGGAAGAGATTGCCAAGGGAGGTGGTGGACTCTCCCTCACTGGGGATCTTCAAGGAGAGGCTCGACGAGCACCTGTCGGGGATGCTCGAGGGGGATTTCCTGCTGCAGGCAGGGGGTTGGACTAGATGACCTACTAGGTCCCTTCCAACCCTATGATTCTATGATTCTATGAATCCAAGACCTTGTCCTCCTTTTGAGGTTTGGGCATCTGGTCACCCTGTGCATCTGGTCACCACTGGGGCTGGCCAGCATTGCCTTCAAGACTCCTAAGTAGCATCACCTGAAGGGGTGGCTCAACTCCAATGTGAGAAGGGGGTCAGTAAGGGCCCTCCTAACTGTGCAAGAGGCAATATTTCAATTAGGTGCTCCTCTTTTATTTAGCCATAGACAAGCAACTGGCCCTTCTCACCCCAGCAATGTCTTTTATAGTGGCTTCTGCTAGTTTTCATTTGCATCTTTTTAAATTGTGAGCTCTTTGGAGACAGGGAGTCATGAGCTATTAGATATTTTATTTTCTCTGTAAAGAGGGTTGCCATAATTCTCTTCCATAAAATTGGGACAGGACCCTTTGTCACACACCTTTGTCGCACAATTCCCCCAAAGTGAGACTGCCCCTGTTTTTTGGGACATATGGCAACCCTATCTGCAAATCACTTTGTGAACTTTTGTTTAAAAGTGGCATATAAATACAGTTTGATTGATTTAAGAGAAACACATGTAGGGGCTGGTGAGGCAGCTCTGGTCTCAGCCGATGGATTGCTGTTGTGGAAGTGGGAAGCATTGACTTAGGACCTGCTTGATGGAGATGAGCAGAGGTTCCTCCAGGTTTCTCCTCAGCCTGTACTCATCACAGCAAAAGGTCAGGCAGGACAGTCAAGGAGAAAAGGGAAAAAGGGCACTTTGACCATGCCTGCCAGGCCTTGGCCGAAATCAATTCTGTGCAATCAGGTCGCTCTAACCCTGGTTCTGGGACCCCTTTGCAGCCAGCAAGGACAGAACAGCTGTTGGACACAAGCTCAGGGGGATCATTTCAGGAGAGCCTGCTTTGCTTTGCCCAAAGAATAGGGCTTTGGTACCCAGACATTTTTGAAAGGTCTCCTTTGACCTACTGGGCTACTGGCTGCAGCTCCCCATTATAGCTTCAGTCTTATACATTGTATTGTAGGGTTGGAGGTTTTTGTGAGGATTCTGTGGCTTCCCTGGCTGTTTCCACACCGCTCTGGGGAGCCACAGCTCAGTTTACTATGGTAGGAGGTGAAAAGTGCTCCAGGCTGGAGCATATCAGTTCCTTTTGGCTGGTCTTGTTCCATTCCCCAGGACCTCCTGTGCCTGCCCTCCTCCCCCTGTGGCCAGCAGGACTGTGTGTCCCAAAGGTGTCAGCATGATGGAAGCAACACTGTCAAGAGTTGGGCTTGCAAGCAGAACGGCCAGCCTGGCTAATCGCTGCTCTGCTCTTGAGCCTGCTCCGTCAATCTCAGTAATCTTCTTTCTCGGGGCTCCAGCAGAAGTAATATTTATAGCCCACTCTCTTATTCAACAAGAGTAGTAGCCTCCAACTAATAGTCTAATAGGATTCTGGCCTCAAAATACTCCCTCTGCAGTAAGCGTGGCTGGCCACATACACACGGTGGAAGCTGCAGTGCCCCTCTAGAATGAGCTGTGGTTGGGGGGAGGGAGGCCCAGGGGTATAAGAGGCCTTGGAGCCAGGCACAGGCACTTCCCGTTCCTGCAGACTTGTGAACCACAAGAGGACTCCTTGGGCAGGTAAGACACTTGAGTCTGGCTTGCTTTGGACAGTCTGCAGAAGGAGCAGCTGCTATCACTTTCTGTAGAGATGGAGGGAGATCCTCCTGGTTGGAGCGCCTACGTTCCTGGGTCTCCCATGAAAAAGACAGGAAGGGATGGAATGAGCAAGGACTGCACAGTTCCAGCTGCCTGGGCTCAGAGATGATCTCAGAGCTCAGGAACGAGGAGAGACAGGCTTGATCAGACCACTGGGTCTGTGAGCTGCCCAGTGCCCTCAGGAGGCGCACCAGTGAGGGGCACTGTGGAAAAAGCCCCGTCTTCTGTCCATTGGATGGAATTCTGCTCTAGCAAATGGAACAGAGATAGTTCTGGGACTGTCAGTTAAATATCAAAGGATTTTCTTTGTGTATTCTGGTTTCTGCAACTGCCTTGCAAGGGGACAGGAAAGTAGAATTTATTCTGTCTACCCCTGTCAAATTGCTGGAGACCTCAGAATCATATCACCATCAATATTACATGTATATTTTGTTCCTTGTGGCTGCTTTGGATACTAACATGTGGTGGTCAGAAACTGTTTGACACCTCCTTTTGGATATGAAGCCAGAGCCAGTCTTGGGTGCCCCAAAGCCTTTGTGGTCCAAGGGTGAGCCAAGCAGCCAAGTTTTTGTTTTGTTGGACCACCAGCCTAAGGACTCTGGTCACTGCAAGGTGCTGAAAGGGTTGGTATGAATTTTTCCCACCAACCAGAGAAGGGATTTCAGAGAATTCAGAGCAAGTCCTTGATGTTTCCAGCAGCTTCACCAGCACGACTGCACTAGTTCTTTGCTCTTGCATGAAAGCCTCCTCCTGGCCAGCCTGCCTGCCAGCTGGCTGGTGTCCCACTTGGCTTAAGCCATGCTAAGTTCACAGCACATGAGCTCATCCCTCTTAAGCTGCCTGCAAATCGGCTGATTACAACAGAGAGATATTTACAGTGCGCTGCCAAGCGCTGAGACGGAACAAGTAAAACTCAATTAGATAAGAGGAGGATGACAGTCCCAGGCAAGCCGAGCATCCTCAAATGTGTGTGTGTCTGAGACCTGCAGTTGTTCAGGTAGTGTCACAATCTCCTGGTGACAGGAAGAGGGAATTATAGTAGAAGTGGCCCTAACAGTAGACTTTGACAAAGGTGCAGCTTTCTGGAGTCCCATGTTTGCTGGAAAGAGGCTGGGATGGGGAAGGAAGGATGATGATGGCTCCGGCTTCAGGGTCGATGTGCAGGAGTCTAAAAAATCCTCATTCAATATGAACAGGTTCAGTCTTGGTGTTACTTGGTTCAGTTAGTGTGTTACCCTAACCTGTGAGGTCCCCCTCTCATTCCTCACTCTCTCTGGTGAGTGAATGCTGCCCAATTGGAGAAGAGTCTCTAAGGATGCAATCCTAACCAATTTAGGCCAGCACAACTCATCCATTCCTACAGTGGCATATCTGCAAACTGGATTGACTCAGAAGTGTCTTAGGACATTTTTGTGACACCCCCAAACCTGCACAGGGCTTGTGCCAGCCTAACCAGTGGATAGTATTACACTTTCACTCTCATTGGAGAAAATTCAATAGACAACTTATTTTCTAGGGTGCAAGTGTGGGAGGACCATCACTTGTCACCTTTCTGTAGATGTGGTGAAACCCACCTGCCTGCAGGATCCCATCATCAGCTTGCGGGTGTGGCTTCCATGAGAAGCTGTGAAGTTCAGGAAGGCGTCTGTCGCTGGGAACATCCATGTCATATCCAGACTGAACCACATGGTGTGCAACTCAAGCCCTGAAAGGCTTTCAGTACAGATGTACAGTTGCTTTTAAGATCACACATGGGGAGAGTCCATTGAGCGAACCCCTTAATGTGGCTCTTTCTACTATGTCATAGTAATAGCAGTAGAAGTATGTTGTAGTAATAGCAGTAATACAATAGTAGCAACTATAACAAAAGGTTATTCAGAAGGCCAAGTTGGAAAGCTATTCACTTACTCGGGAATTTGGGGAGGGACATTTATTAATAGGAAAACGTGGGGATTTGAACAGCATAATGTGCCTTGTCAATGGTAAAAACAACTGTTGGTGTCCCATGAGATGAAAAAGTTTGAAAAATCACTGGTTTAAGGGGAAGTTATTGTTTTTTTCTGAAAGTTGAATAATTTCCTCTTCCCTCATGAGAGACAGAGAGAGCACACAAAGCTCAGTTTTAAGAGCCTTCATCTATTCCTACTCTTGAGGAAGTGGAAGAATACAGATGTCAGAGGAAGATGTCGGAGAAGCGAGGGAGCCACGTCCTGTTGCCCAAAGGCCAGCATTTTGTTGTCAGAAAGTGGACAGAAGCTACTGAAGAAGGATCTCTTTGCAAGAAATTAGGAAGTGGGGGGGGGGGAGGAAGAGAAATTAGGAAGGGGACAAACAACACCCAGAAACAGGGGAAGAGGAGGAAAGCCAGCCAGTCAGCCAGCCAGCCAGCCAGCAAGAAAGCACCCTGCCTGCCCCAGAGCATCTAGGTTCCTTTGGTGTCCTTTGCCAGTTAAGGCAAGGCAGAATCAGCCCAAAAGGCCAGAAAAGAAGCCAGAACAGCAGGTG
This sequence comes from Cryptoblepharus egeriae, assembly GCA_030015325.1. Classification (NCBI taxonomy): domain Eukaryota; kingdom Metazoa; phylum Chordata; class Lepidosauria; order Squamata; family Scincidae; genus Cryptoblepharus; species Cryptoblepharus egeriae. Next base: position 23,126,878 of record JAREYC010000016.1, on the reverse strand, counting down.
GAGGCATCTGGTGGGTCACTGACAGGCAATACAGGAAACAGGCTCTTCAGTACAGGACCAACCTCGTTAAACACTGGTTTTTTATACACTGATTTTACTCAACACAAATGGCCACTGTAAATCACAGTTTCAAAAACAGCTTTTCCACTGTTGTTGAGAGGAAGTCATGCAAGCAGTCATTCTAGTCTTCAGTCCCAGAATCAAACCCCTGCGGATACTGAGGCACTGCCTTATTCCATTAGGAGCAATAGAGGAGCAAGTTTCCTGTATTGCCTGGAAGTGGGTCTTTAAACCTAGTTTTCCTTTGTTTTCTTTATACACTGATATTTTTTAATCCACATGAGGGTAAACCCTCGTGGATAACCTGCATGTCCTTTTTTACTACTTCCAGTGGAGGAGAAGGTGCACAAGTGGAAGGGAGGGGAGAGGCTGCCAGGGAGAGGCCATTTGCAGTAGGACTTGGCATGTTGGAAAGGCAAAACCTCTTCTTCCTTGCCTGTGTCACAATAACTCCCTTCTTTTTTCTTCCTGCAGAACTGCCTCTGCACTGACTGAAGATGGCTGATGGATCAAAGTAGGTCTATCTCTTTGTGTCCCCCGCATGTAAAAAGTCTGGTGGGTTAAAGCCACAGACATCTGTGGGTGGACACCAGACTGTTGTCCTCAAACCCACTTCATGTTTCCTGTGATTCCTCAATGCATGGCCATTATGAGACATTTCCAGCATCATTTACTAGCCCTGGAAATGTCATGGCAAGCATTTTATAAGTGTAATACAGCCAAAGTCTCAGGTAACAACAATCTCACTAGCAGAGCAAAACTTCCTTCTGCTACTGTGAGATGTGAGGACAAAGAAATGCAAAACAGTCATTGGTTCCCCTCCCTCCCCCCCAAAATCCTTCAAGTAATTTGATGATTTTTGTAAATTCAGAGAATATCAGTAATAATTCCTTTCTTCTAGATCTTTTTAAGACTAATAGGAACACAATCCTAACCATGTCTACTCAAAAGTAAACCCCATTGTGTTCAATGGGTCTTACTCCCAGGAAAGTGTCTTTAGGAATGCAGCCTAAGGGTGCAATCCAGAGTAACTATAAGGTGTCCTTGCTCTGACATAAGAACAATTTACTCTGGATTACAATGTGAATTTCCCATAGGTTTTCACTAGGTGGCGCAGTAACTACATCAACGTAAAGGTCTCTTATGTGCTCCCGTAGTTACTCTGGATTGTAGGGTGAGAATTTATAGTTAGGTTGATGGGGCAGAAAATCATCCTGAGGAAGGATCACAAGCAGAGAAAGAGGAGTGGGCAGTTATGCCAAGTATGTATACTGGTGTACAAAATGAAAGGGTAGATAAGGGGAATAAAAAAAACTTTAGTTCAACCCAGTTTCATGAAAAGAAGTATTTTTAGGTGGTTATTTATGATTAATTATGATTAATTAAACTAAATTATGCAAGGGACGGATAGAGTGGATTCGGTGATGCTCTTTTCCCTTTCACATAATACCAGAACTAGGGGACATCCACTCAAATTGAATGTTGGGGAAAAAAACCTGGTTTTTTTGAGGTTTTTTCCCCTTCCTTTTTCATAGGAACTGAAAAAGGAACTGAAGTGATCTGTGATGTGCTCAGATGAGTCCTAATCCTGCAAAGTGCCCTTCTTTCCCCCACCTTTCAAGGGAAGCTGATGCATGATGTGATGTTTGTCGGAAGGTCTGAGTGGCCAATGTTTCCTCAACTTACTTTGTCCCTTTGTCTTTTCCATAGAGTGTTCAAGAAGACCAGCCCCAACGGGAAGGTAAGAACATCTACTTTAAGTGAGGGATGCCCCACAAACTGATCCAGCCAGCAGTTTGGATTTTCTTTCCCTGCATTTGTAAAATTTTTAATTGTGTACAACCCATGATAAATGTGTATCTGTTGCACCTTTTCCACCAAACAGCTGCGCTGTGCCATGGGCCACTCAGAGTCTTGGCACACAGATGGGTTCCCCTATGCAACTGTAAACACGTATCCAGCACCTTCAGATCCTGCAGCAACTGGGGCTGAGCCTGGCCAGTTGGTACTTCTGTGGACTGTGACCATTCTCTGAACAGGCCGTGTTCTGGGCTATTCCTGAGCATGGCCCCACAAACACAGGAGACTAACTGTTAAGTAACTGTTGTTTCCCCCTCCCTTACAGCTAACCCTGTACCTGGGGAAGCGAGACTATGTGGATCATGTGGAATCTGTTGAACCTGTAGGTAAGTCATTCTCATTCTGTCCTCAGCACATGAGTGTCATCAAGCAGACAATGATCTCAGGCAGGGGTGAGACCTGCATAGTAATTAGGCTCTCCCAGCACCACCATCAGCTGCTGTACCGCAGAGTGACACGCAGCAGAAGCAGCACTGCTGAAAGGGCAGCCCCTCTGGCAATTTGGCTCTCCCATGCCTTGGAAATATGGTTGAAATTTGCCTGCTTTTCTGCAGTGAGTGAGTGGGGGGGGGAGCAGAGGCAGAGCTTGGACCAGCATTTATTCTTGATCCAAGTTTCCGTTGGTGAACAGCACTGTGCAGCCTCTGGATGCTCCAGTCTACTCAGGTCGCCTCTGGAGGTGGCCTAAATCTGTGTATACCTATTTGGGCTGCTGTAGCCCTACTCAGGGGGAGGAGAGAAGCCTCACCTTTCCTGTGGTAGCACAGCAGCAATTGCTAAGCATGCACTGGCAAGGGTAGCATGCCTGCTCCAGCACATGTTAGGATGGTGCTGTCAGTCTCTCATTTTATCCATAAAACAAGCCTCTGTGTGCATGTATGTCTGTGTCCACACAAGCATGCATGTGTGCTGCCCTTCACAGCTGCTAAGAGGACCAACCTCTCGGCCACTCACATTGTACAACCTCTGGGCCTGCCCATTGTACACTGAGACTCTTCTCTGTTAATTTGCAGACGGGATCGTCGTGCTTGATCCAGAGTACTTAAAGGACAGGAAAGGTAACTGCCTCTGTTGTTGCACCTCATTGTCCCAAACACACTTATCTTTGTGGAGCTTTTACAAAATAGGACCATTTGGGGAGGTTGTAGTCTGTGCCAGTTGAGTTCAGTCTTGCTCTGCTATTCTGAGCGAGAGAAGCAAACCCAGAGCACTGTTCCTTCTATTCCCCCCTTAAATTCTAGCACTGCCAGAAGACACAGAGCCTCTTTCTGAGCTGGAGTCTTAATGCAGGCACCATTTGTCTGGGTTCACATTCATTTATCTTGCTGCCCAACTGTGACAATCTAGCTCTCTGCACCTCCTGGGGAAGACAAGGTTGCCGCCTGCAGATCATCGGAGGCCCTTTGAGGGAGGGGAGGTCAAGGGGGGCAGAGTTTAAACAACTGATTACTCAGCCCATAGGTCAGCTCTTATCCTTTGTGCTCTTTGCTCTAAAAACTCTGCCTTTGTGTTACAATTAATTTGCTACCTAATTGGAGACACTGTTAATCCTGAACAAACTGAACACCATATTTTTTCCTCCCTCCTTCCTTATTCAATCATCTGTCTGGTGCCAACCTGTTTCCTGATATGCCCCCTGGTCTCTGCTATTCACCCTGACTGGCCTTTCCTTTCCTCAATCCTTGACAACTCAGTGTACGTGACGCTCACGTGTGCCTTTCGCTATGGCCGAGACGATCTGGACGTCATTGGACTGACCTTCCGCAAGGACATCTATGTACTCACCACACAGATCTTCCCTCCTGTGCCAGACCAGACGCCCAAGACACTCACTCCTTTGCAAGATAAACTGATGAAAAAGCTGGGAGAGCATGCCTACCCCTTCACCTTTGAGGTACTCGTGCCACAGAGAGTCTTTTTTTCCCAGGAATTCCCTGACTCTGGAGGACTGAAGATGTTTTTTGAAATGTCTGTTAAATGTCTATGTTAATAACAGGCCAGGGCCAAATAAATGGTAATCTTACTGAGAGCAGAATCTACCGTATCGGATTCTCAACTTCAGCCCCTGCAGATTTGTTCACCTCTGCAGATCTTCCATGCTCAAGCGATGTGGGAGAGCACAGAATATCTAACCCCAGAGCCTGCTTGGACAATCCTGGGACCTGACTTTTGTGCAGACACTCAGAACATTTTTAAATGTATTCAAATAGTTTATGACTATGTCTGTGTTCGCCACGGTGAGTCCACTTTGCAGAGAAAGGCAGGATAGAAATCAAATCAATCAATCAATCAATCAATCAATCAAAAAATAAAATAAATAGGATGTAGCCTTCCCACGGTGTGGCTTGCTGGAGGACACACAGCCTAGGAGCACATGGCAAAATGGCACTGTCACTGGGAAAGTCTGAAGCCACAGCACTCAGTGTACTTGCCGCCCTGCATTGTACTTGCATGGTCT